>CM042059.1:6265000-6450000 GCA_023525745.1 Arctium lappa
CGCAAATACCACAACTTCCAGTTCAAGGTCGTACGTCAGATAGTTCCTCTCATGATCTTTCAACTGACGAGACACGTAAGCGATTACCTTCCCTTCTTGCATCAGCACGCACCCCAGCCCTAACTTTGAAGCGTCACTGAAGATCACGAACCCTTCTGTACCGTTGGGTAAAGACAAAATAGGTGCACTACTCAATCTTTTCTTCAGTTCACTGAACGCATCTTCCTGAGCTTCCTTCCATACAAACTTAACATTTTTCCTCGTTAGAGCTGTTAATGGCGTGGCTAATCTCGAGAAGTCCTGAATGAACCTCCGATAGTAGCCCGCCAAGCCAAGGAAACTTCTCACTTCAGACGATGATTTTGGCACCTCCCACTCTTTGATTGCCTTGATCTTTGCTGGATCAACCTTGATTCCGTCTTCCGACACGACATGTCCTAAAAACTACATTTCTCTTAACCAAAACTCGCATTTCGAGAATTTGGCGTACAACTTCTCCCGTTTGAGCAACTCCAACACGGATCGAAGATGCACCTCATGGTCGTTCATGGATTGCGAATAAATTAATATGTCATCGATGAAGATGATGACACACTTGTCCAAAAATGGACTGCACACTCTATTCATCAGATCCATGAATGTTGCCGGTGCGTTTGTCAACCCAAATGGCATGACAAGAAATTCGAAATGTCCATACCTCGTGCGAAAGGTAGTCTTGGGTACGTCCTCCTCTCTTACCTTCAGCTGATGGTATCCCGAACGCAGATCTATCTTTGAAAAATAACTCGCACCTTGCAACTAGTCAAAAAGGTCATCAATTCTGGGGAGCGGGTACTTATTCTTGACTGTTACCTTGTTGAGCTCTCGGTAATCTATACACATTCTCATAGTCCAATCCTTCTTCTTGAAGAATAACACTGGGGCTCCCCACGGTGACGTGCTGGGACGGATAAATCCTTTATCCAGCAGCTCTTGCAGTTGAGTCATCATCTCCTTCATTTCGGTCGATGCCAAACGATAAGGAGCCCTTGTTATTGGTGTCGCTCCCGGCATCAAATCCATTCTGAACTCCACTTGCCTATCCGGTGGCAAGGTGGTTAAGTCTTTCGGAAACACTTCCGGGTACTCACACACTATCGGAATAGATTCTAATCCTTTCTTCTCCTTCTTAGCATCTACTACATACGCTAGGAACCCCACACCCCCTTTCACTAGGCAACACCTAGCCTTGATCATAGAAATAAAGCATGACTTCTTATCCCTACGATCCCCATACACTATAACATCCCGCTGATCAGGCAAAGCTATACGAATTAGCTTCTTATTACAGACAATGTTGGCATCGTTAGACGCTAACCAATCCATCCCCACAATGGCGTCAAATTCCTTTATGCCCATCGGGTATAACCGCAATGGAAAGGTATGATCGTCAATGTCTATATTACACCCGTCGTATACTTCTCCCACTAAGAGTCGACTATCATCTGCTACTTCTACTTCAAACCCTTGACTAAGCTTCTTGGGTTTTACAAGCAACTTATGCACGAAATTCGGAGACACAAATGAACGATTTGCGTCCGAGTCAAACAACACTTTAGCAAAAATCGAGTCTACGGGAAAGGTACCTGTTACCACATCTGGCGTGTCCACCGCCTCTTCTGCTGTCATATTAAAAGCCCTAGCTCTCGCCCTAGCTGGATCCACCTTCTTCTCGCCTCCCTTATCTCCATAACCTCCAGCAGCTCCCTTCTTCAACTGAGGACAGTCGGTCCTGATATGATCAGGAGACCCACACTGATAACAAGATCTTGACCCGTGGCAGTCACGAGCCATATGACTAGTATTTCCACACTTGAAGCACCCTTCACGCTCCAAGAGACACTCTCCCTTATGCATTCTATTACATTTGCTGCACAACCTATTCTTATTCTTGGAAACAACCCGCTGATCAGGTTTAGCGAATTTGAATGTTCTGGAATCACGGACAGTCCCCTCCCATTTCCGCTTGTCCCCACTCCTCTCTATAGCTTGACGATTCTTTTCCTTCTCTCTCAGCTCGGCGACATTCACTGTCGCTTGAAACCTAGCAGGTTCCCTGTTCGAAATGAATTCTCTAATGTTGCTTCTCAAACCAAAAATAAAACGCTCCACTCGCCTTTCCTCATTAGGCACATAGACTTCTGCAAATCTGGATTTCTCGATGAATTTTGTCGTATACTCCCGGACGGTCATATCTCTCTGTTCCAAACTCAGAAATTCTTCCTCTAACTTTTTAATCGTCGCCAAAGGGCAAAACTGCGCCTTGAATCTTTTCACGAACTCACTCCAAGACATCTCTCTAGCCGCCACCGAACCCTGCCCCCTGACTCCACGTCCCACCACATTACTGCCTCATCTTTCAGCATAGATAACGCGTACACGACCTTATCCCCTTCAGAACACTTGTTGGTATCGAATGCCAATTCCATTCCTTTCACCCATTTTATTTCCAGTACAGGATCACATTCTCCCTTGTAAGTAGGAGGTTTGCAAGCAGCAAACTCCTTGAAGCTACACCCTTTCTCAACCGATGCCTTGGTTATTACTGCAGGAGTTGACTGCGAGTGACTTTCCACCACAGTCACCGGCGAATCAAATATTTTAGTTACCTCTCTATCCTCACTCTTTTCTTTACTTGCCGATACCTCATTAGTTCGCTGAGCCAACAATGCGTTCAAAGTTTCTTGTAGTTTCCCCATCTCAGCCGCAAAGGTTTCTTGCGTAACAAATCCCTGCGTTCGTCCCCCACCACGGTTCTTTGCCTGCCTCCGCCCCCTTACCGAAGCTGAACTCTCTTGAAGAGAGGTTTCCTGACCAGGTCTCGCCTCCATACTTCTAGCTCGGCGAACAACACAAGTCGCCTTTCCCCCTCGAGTTCCTGCAGTTGGCTCGTTCACTTGGGTAGTCGCCTTCTTAGTCGTTTTCCCTTTAGGTCGGCTACGACCCTTCCCGCGGTTAGCAGCTGTCCGAGGAGGAGCAACGAGTCCATCCTCAACAACCTCATTCACTGGTGCCACCTCTACTGCCGGCACCGATCTGCTCGTAGTCACTTTTTCTGACATAACTACAAATAAAGCACCAACATACAAACTTCATTAAGGTAAACCCCAAAGCAATAAAGCAAGTTAAGTATGCACATGTAACTGTAAATTTATAATTACACTGGCCAGATGTAATTTTAAATTTACCTTACATGTTAGTCCTTACTACTCTATCACTCGTCTTCCTACGGTCATCCTATATCTCAGTTGTGACTTACTCCCTAAGTTTAAGTCTAGGCCCGTCCGTCCACCTAGATCCCTTAAACTATGGCTCTGATACCAACTATAACAACCCACCAGAGAATAACAAGAAAACAATTAAAATCTTAATATTAACAATAATAATCCATGCCAAAGCGGCCCCAAGCGTACAATAAAATTTCAAGGTTTGCAACGACAACCTATTCACAACTAAGATATTAATAAAAGAACTAAGATGATGATTCAGCCTATTGAGTAGGTTTTTGAAAAATGCTGTTGGTTATTTTGAAAATTCCTGTTCTGATGATGCTGTGAACTTTGGTTATGCTGATGTTGAGAACCTTGGTTTTGATGATGTGAACTACTAGCATGATGTTGCGTTTGAAAATTTTGAGATTCTTGTGTCTTAGGAGCTGGCTGATTTAGACATGGACTGTTCCAGGAAAAATTTGGATGTTGCCTCCAACTCGCATTATAGTTGTTGCCATAGGGAGCATTCCTGTTTTGAACATAGTTTACTGATTCAGAGTTTTGAGGACATTGTTCATAGGAATGTTCCCCACCACAACAAACACATTGAACCGAAAGGACTGACTGGGTGGATGTAGCAGCAACTTGTTGCGTTCCTTGGTTTGAAGATAAGTTTTTGAGCATTGAAGCCATGGAAGCAAGTTGTGCTGTTAATGCAGTATATGCATCCACATCATGAATCCCAGCAGTTTTCTTTTGCGGTTGAGCACGTGGATCAGCCCAATGTCCATTGTTTGTTGAAATTTTTTCAAGAATTTCATACCCGTCATTATAGGTATTAGCTGTAAAGGCCCCTCCTGATGTCGCATCGAGCATTTGTTTTGCCATGGGGTTTAATCCATTGTAAAACGTCTCGAGTTGAATACAGTAGGGAATGCCATGATTAGGGCATTTTCTTAACAACTCTTTAAACCTTTCCCAAGCATAGGGAATTGCCTCATCGTCCATTTGTTTAAACATGCAAATTTCGTTTCTGGACTTAGCATTACGGGTAGGTGGAAAATATTTTCTCAAAAATCTTTCAGCCATGTTGCTCCATGATGGCACAGAGCCAGGTGCCAAAGAATTAAACCAAGACTTTGCCCGATCCCTTAGAGAAAAAGGAAACAAAGTGAGTCTCAAGGCATCGTTAGATACCCCAGGGATCAGGAATGCATCAGTGATCTCCATAAAAGATTTTAAATGAGAATGTGGATCTTCCGATGGCATTCCAGCAAATTGTCCGTTTGTTTGCAACATTTGAAACATGATGGGTTTTAGCTCAAAATGGAGGGCTTGTATATGGGGTCTAATTATCCCTGAATTTAATTGCTCAAAATCGGGGATAGCGTAGTCCATAATTTTTCCCTCTTTGGAATTTGCAAGATTAATTATGTTTGGAACTTCATTTCTTATTTCATTGGTGCCTTGAGATTCAACATCATTATCAACATGGTTATGATTATTTCCTTGATGTGGCGGATTTTGGTGAAAAGGGTGCTCCGGTGGGTTTCCAAAAATTGGAGGTGCATCATGGAATATTGGTGGTGGTCTCGGATTTTCTAAAAGTGGTGGTGGTCTAGGTCCTCTATTTTCAAATCCGGGTGGTGGTGGTTCCATAATTGGAGGGTCTAAAATTAATGCGATTCTTTGCGTTCTTCTCCTATTAAGAAACGTTTGTTCAATTTCCGGGTCAAGTTCGAACAACACCCCACGTGGTATTCTTGGCATACACCAAACAAAATGCGATTCAAACGGTGGTAGAAAAATCAAATCTTTTTAAATCTTTTTAAAACTTTTTAAAACTTTTAGTGTGCCAATCCCCGGCAACGGCGCCAAAAACTTGATAGTGCTTGGAATACACCTATAGACGTGTGCCAATTAAACCTCAAAGCAAGTATACAATGAGATCTAATATCGTCTTTCAAGTAATAAAATGGTAAGAACCAAGTATCGTCTCACAGAGATTGGAGTAAAAGTAGATTAAAAAGTAAGAAAAAGAAATGACTTCAGATGGCGATTTTGAAGACTTGATTTGGTTTGGTTTGTCACTTGATTAGATTAACAGAATAATAAAGCAAGCACGGGTGTAAGACATTTAGGTGAGATTTAAACACAAATTCCATCAGACTTATGCTACAACCATAACTAGATCCACCATCTATTTTGAGGGTATTCCTCTCGGACTTCAATATTCACACTACTGTTTAGAGTCGACTAAACACATCTCTGTGCAGCCTCCAACTATTTATAGTGTAGAATAAAGTCCTCAAAATATATGGATGATCAAATCTCTTTGTATCTAAAACCGCTCTCTCGAGCCGATTCCCATATCATCCAAGTTGACGTGTTCGAAGGGGCTTATCTCTAAGTCCTCTACACTTTAACACTAATGACTAGCGATCAACTTGTCGAGAATAAATTAGTTTATAAATAAAAAGCAACTCTCTCAAGTCTACTTCTTATATCATTCAAACTGACGTGCTTTTGGTAGCTTATCTCTAAGTCAACCGCACTTTAACACTTTAGCAAGTGATCAGTTCGTCAAGAAGTGTCATTGAAATTTATAAAACTTGAAATGAAATGATGGAACATTGTTATTGCGAAACAACGTCCACCTTTCTTTGGTTTAAAATCTCACCCTTTTATCTCACACCCGAGCTAAATAAAATTAGCTACTCATATTTAAAGACATAAAGAGATAAATGACGGAAAATAAAAACATAAATGTAAATGACATAAATTAAATGACGGAATATAAATGACAAAAATTAAATGACGGAAATATAAATTACAACAAAAATATAAAAGAGTTGAATATAAATTGCAAGTAAAGTAAAGAACTAAGTAAATAATACTAGAATTAATAAAGCATAAAAGACAAGGGATGATGACTTCAAAAGATTACTTGGAATTAATAAAGTAAACCAAAATCACAAGGTTATTGATGCCAACCTTTGATTTTCACTAACATGAGAGAGAATTAGATGGATTATGGACTTCTAAATTACAACCCCAAGCTCCCCTTTTATAACCAAGGGGAGTGGCACAAAAGGTAATTACCACTAAATAAAGTACTTAAAGTACAAAGACATATTATCCAAAGGTTAATATCCAAAAGACAATAAGGATAAGTGTTTTATCCAAAGGTTAACATCCAAAAGACAATAAAGTGCTTATCCACAAATTATATATCAGCCAAATATTAGTCTAAAAGGTTCCCAAAAGTCAGATTCAAAACTCAAAAAGGTCTTCCCACAAAATGCTCCTCCTAGCTTATCCATTAAGCTCCATATACGGCTGCAGTAGGGATGCTGCAGCATTGCTGCACTTATAAATCTGCCCAAAAATACACCAATTAGCTTATCCAAATGCAATAAAACAAGTTCTTCATATCTTTAGCTCCAAGAAACAAGAAAAGATAAAATAATGAACTAAAATGACTCAAATGTTGGGATTAGAAGGTAAAAGCTATGCTAAAAAGAAGATAAAAAGAGCATAATGACACTAAATAATTAGTGCCATCACAACCCCAAACTTGAAATATTGCTTGTCCCCAAGCAATTAAGACACAAAAAGAGATTAAAAGAAAAGAAAAAATGACTCAAGTGATAAGATTTGCAAGATGGATGCATTAAGTGCACACATGTAGATGATCAACCCAAGAATACATGACATAGCCCTTCATAAATCCAAAAATGTCCATGATTTCTATATACCATGAGTATGAACCATATGCTAGTAAGATTTTCTTTTTGTTATGGTACTCACATCTCGCAATTAAGATCAAAAGGTCTTTTAATGAACTGGATCACTTTTTATGGCTTTTTCTTATGCTCACTTTGCCTCTTATTTTCACCTTTTGCATCATTTTTCAATTTTTTTTTTCAGATTTTGCACTTTTGTGCTTTTTTCTTTTGGTGAATGCAATGCACTTAGCCCCTATGGGACTTTTTTAGTGCCTAAGTCCAAACATGGCATATTTGAAGAGCTATGCTCTTTTTCTGTGTTTATGCTTTTGCCATGGTGGACTTTCCCAACCCCAAACTTTGAAATTTACAATGTCCTCATTGTATTAGCATGAAATTGTATGGATAATATGGAGTGGGTGCAAGTGGCTAATGTTGAGTATCAAAAGATGGCCTAAATCATTTCTTATGTGAGATGTGGACCAAATTGCGCCCCAAGTAAAATAATCCTAGTTCTAGCAAGCACTACAAAGTGAGATATAGACCATGAATGTATGAATTTATTGTGGATATGTATGCATGCTCAAGCTGATCACCAATGCCCATTTGCAAGAAAATAAAAACTAGAAAACATCAAAGACACATCCCAGACTTAAAAATTAAAAACGAACAATAAAAATTGGAGCTAAAGGGTAATGAGTAGAACCTGTCCTACTCCATTGGAGTAGGCTGTGAATTCTGTGGTGGTGCAACAGCAGAAGTGTCTTCCATTCCTTCTCTGTATGCTTTCAGAAGCTTCCTTATCTCTTCATTTTCGGTACACAACCTAATATTTTCCTCCTTGATTTCCTTTAGCTTTCTTCCCTGCTTCTTGATTTTTCTGTCAAACTTCTCAACCAACGCAGCCTCAACTCTCTTGAAGTCTTCCCTTCCTTTCTTGCATTCTTTCTTCTACAATCAAAGCTGCAAAACTATACAAACGATTAAAATACAAGTCCTAGAAAGCAGTAAAGGTAAGGTAAAATAGTTACAAATAAAATGGGACTTCAAAAAGTCCTCATCATTCTTGAAGCTTGTTCAGCACAAAGTGACCAAATCCACAGAACAGGGTTCTGGGATGGTCACTGGGGTGTGGTATGCCTTAACTCTTTGTCCATTGACCTTGAACACAGTGTTATCCTCAGGGTTAACTAGTTCAATTGCTCCATATGGATATACATGATGAATGAGGAAAGGTCCTGACCATCTGGATTTTAGCTTTCCTGGAAACAATTTTAACCTCGAGTTAAACAAAAGAACTTGCTGGCCTGGTCTTAAGTCTCTGTGTTGTATCTTTCTGTCATGCCATTTCTTGGTTTTCTCCTTATAGAGTTTGGCATTTTCATAGGACATGTTCCTATGCTCTTCTAGCTCACACAGTTGTAACTTTCTTTTACTACCAGCAGCATTTAGGCACATGTTTAATTCTTTGATTGCCCAGTATGCTTTGTGTTCAAGTTCTAAAGGGAGGTGGCAAGCTTTGCCAAAGACAAGCTTATATGGGGACATACCAAGTGGTGTCTTGATTGCAGTTCTATATGCCCATAAAGCATTGTCTAGTTTAAAGGCCCAATCTTTTCTGTTTGGCTTGACCACCTTTTCAAGAATTCTCTTTATCTCTCTATTAGAGAGCTCAGCTAAACCATTGGTTTGTGGGTGGTATGCAGTGGCAATCCTATGATTAACATTGTACTTTTTTAAAACTTCTTGTAACATTTTGTTCACAAAGTGGGTACCCTCATCACTGATCAATGCCCTGGGGGTACCAAACCGTGTAAAAATTTGCTTTTGAAGAAACTTGATCACAGTTTTTGCATCATTTGAGACACATGCCACTGCCTCTACCCATTTGGATACATAATCAACAGCAACCAATATGTATTGACATTGGTTTGATGGGGGAAATGGTCCCATGAAATCTATTCCCCAAACATCAAACAACTCAACCTCCAAGATCCCATTTAGTGGCATTTCATTTCTTTGAGAAATGGAACCACTCCTTTGGCATTCATTGCATCTTTGTGCAAAACTGTGGGCATCTTTGAAGAGAGTTGGCCAATAGAATCCTGATTGTAACACTTTGGCTGCTGTCCTTTGACCTCCAAAATGGCCTCCATACTCAGATTGGTGGCAATGCTGCAGGATTGCTACAGCCTCAGTTTCTGGTATGCATCTTCTCAAGATCTGATCTGTACCAAGTTTAAACAAGAAAGGGTCATCCCATAAATAAGATTTGGCATCATGGAGAAATTTCTTGAACATTTGGCCAGAATAATCAGAAGGTCTTATGCCACAAGCCAAATAATTTGCCATGTCAGCAAACCATGGTAGCTCAGAGTGTTGTAACATTAGAATTCTCTCATCAGGGAAGGTGTCAATGATGTCTCCTTCTCCTTTGTCCTCACTAGATTTTTCTAACCTAGACAAATGGTCTGCTACTTGGTTGTCTACTCCTTTCCTATCCACAATTTCTAGGTCAAACTCTTGCAACAACAGAATCCATCTTATCAACCTAGGCTTAGCATCTTTCTTGGAAATCAAATACCTAATGGCAGCATGGTCAGTGTGAACAGTAACTTTTATGCCCATCAAGTATGATCTAAACTTCTCAAATGCAAAGACCACAACTAACAATTCTTTTTCTGTTGTTGTGTAGTTAATTTGAGCTTCATTCAAAGTCTTACTTGCATAATAAATTGAATGAAAAACTTTTTCTTTTCTTTGACCCAAAACTGCACCTACAGCCCAATCACTGGCATCACACATGATTTCAAAAGGTTTGTTCCAATCTGGAGTTACAACCACTGGTGCAGTTACCAAAGCTTTCTTCAAAATGTTGAATGCATCTCTACATTCTTCATTAAAATCAAATTTTTGACCATGCTGTAAAAGTAAACACAAAGGTTTGGATATCTTTGAAAAATCTTTGATAAACCTTCTATAAAAACCAGCATGGCCAAGAAAGCTTCTGATTCCTTTAACAGTGGTTGGCTCATGTAGCTTTTCAACAATTTCAATTTTAGCTTTGTCTACCTCAATTCCTCTTTTTGAAATTACATGTCCCAGAACAATCCCTTCCTTGACCATGAAATGACATTTTTCCCAATTTAGGACTAAATCAGTTTCTTCACACCTTTCAAGACTCTTTTTCAAATTTTCTAAGCAATGATCAAATGATGAGACATATACAGAAAAGTCATCCATAAAAATTTCTATGGAGTTTTCAAGCATATCAGAAAATATGGACATCATGCATCTTTGAAAGGTTGCAGGTGCATTGCAAAGTCCAAATGGCATCCTCCTAAAAGCAAAAGTACCATAGGGACATGTGAAGGTGGTCTTTTCCTGGTCCTCTGGTGATATGGCTATCTGGTTATATCTTGAGTATCCATCCAAGAAACAGTAATATTCCTTACCGGCTAACCTGTCCAACATTTGGTCAATGAAAGGTAATGGAAAGTGGTCTTTTTGGGTAGCATTATTGAGTTTTCGGTAGTCCATGCAAATTCTCCATCCAGATACTACTCTAGTTGGGATGAGTTCATTTTTATCATTGGGGATGACTGTGATCCCTCCTTTCTTTGGAACACACTGGACTGGGCTAACCCAAGAACTACTGGCTATTGGAAAAATAATTCCTGCATCTAACCATTTCAAAATTTCCTTCTTCACTACCTCTTTCTTGACAGGGTTTAGCCTTCTTTGTGGTTCAATTGATGTGAAGTTCTTATCTTCTAGAATGATCTTATGCTGACAAATGGAAGGACTAATCCCTTTTAAGTCAACAATGGTCCATCCTATGGCTTTGGTGTGTGACTTCAACATATCCACAAGTTGTTTTTCTTGATGCAAGTTTAGGGTAGATGATATGATGACTGGCAATTTGTTCTCTTTCCCTAGAAAAACATATTTCAAGTGAGATGGGAGTTGTTTCAACTCCAGGTCAGGTGGTGATATGACAGATGGTGTAAAGTTCTTTCGGTCATTCTGCTCCAATGGTTCAAACTTTGCAGCATAAACTGGGGCTGTTTCATCTTCCACTATGGCTCTATCTAAGTCATCCTCAAGATCATCATCATTATCAATCTTACAAACCCTCTTAACTCCTTCCTCATGGCACAATGATTCAATCACACTTAAGTTTGAACAATCCTCAACATCATCAGGATATTTTAAAGAATTGAAAACATTGAAGGTGACTTTTTGGTCTTGGAGTCTCATGGTCAGTTCTCCTTTCTGGACATCTATCAAAGTCCTTCCGGTGGCCAAAAAGGGTCTTCCTAAAAGAATAGGAATATCTTTATCAGCCTCAAAATCTAAGATAATAAAATATACCGGAAATATGAACTTGTCAACTTGTACTAGAACATCCTCAATCTTCCCCTTAGGATAGGCTATGGTCTTGTCAGCCAATTGGAGTGTAACTGTGGTAGGTCTGGCTTCTCCTATTCCTAAGTTGTTGAAAACAGATAAGGGCATGAGGTTGATACTAGCTTCTAGATCACACAAAGCCTTTCCTACTTCCTTCCCACCTATTGAACATGGAATGGTAAAACTTCCCGGGTCTTTCAACTTAGGAGGTATTCCATTGGTCAGGAGTGCACTACATCCTTCAGTCAAAGCAACTGTCTCATATTCATTCAACTTCTTCTTCTTGCTTAGGATGTCCTTAAGGAATTTGGCATAACTAGGCATTTGCTCGATTGCTTCAACAAGAGGTATGTTGATGTGCAATTCTTTGAACACATCCAAGAATTTTTTAAATTGCAGTTCTTCTTTTTGATTCCTTAACCTTTGAGGGTAAGGAACATAAGGAGGAACTGGTTTTATGAAAGCTTTACTTGGATGTGTGGAGCAAGATGTGTCTTTTGTGCCTTTGATTTCACTCTCCTTAGGTAAGGTTGGGATTTCATTCACTACAGGCTGAACAGGACTGGCTACCCCAGGCTCTAGATTCTTTGTGGGTTTAGGTTGTGGTTCAAGAATAGGAGCTAAAACAGTAGTCTCGGGTTCTGACTTTTTGTTATTTTCAAATTCTGTTTGAGTCATTGGTCCAAACTTGTTTTACACTATTTCATTCAATTCTCTACCACTCCTAAGGGTCACAACTTTTACATGTTCTTTACCAGGAGCTCTTGGGACTTCTATGTCACTAGGTAACATGCCATTTGCCCTACTGTTCTGATTAAGTGCAATTTGACTCACTTGGGTTTCCAAAATCCTAATGGCCGCACTCTGTTGATTAAAAAGAGCTTGATTTTGGCTCAAAAGTTGTTGTTGATCTTGTGATTGAGCCACGAGGCTTTTTATCATAGCTTCCAAAGAAGATGATGATTCAGCCTGTGGAGGAGGTTTTTGAAAATGCTGTTGGTTATTTTGAAAATTCCTGTTCTGATGATGCTGTGAACTTTGGTTATGCTGATGTTGAGAACCTTGGTTTTGATGATGTGAACTACTAGCATGATGTTGCGTTTGAAAATTTTGAGATTCTTGTGGCTTAGGAGCTGGCTGATTTAGACATGGACTGTTCTAGGAAAATTTTGGATGTTGCCTCCAACTCGCATTATAGTTGTTGCCATAGGGAGCATTCCTGTTTTGAACATAGTTTACTGATTCAGAGTTTTGAGGACATTGTTCATAGGAATGTTCCCCACCACAACAAACACATTGAACCGAAAGGACTGACTGGGTGGATGTAGCAGCAACTTGTTGCGTTCCTTGGTTTGAAGATAAGTTTTTGAGCATTGAAGCCATGAAAGCAAGTTGTGCTGTTAATGCAGTATATGCATCCACATCATGAATCCCAGCAGTTTTCTTTTGCGGTTGAGCACGTGGATCAGCCCAATGTCCATTGTTTGTTGAAATTTTTTCAAGAATTTCATACCCGTCATTATAGGTATTAGCTGTAAAGGCCCCTCCTGATGTCGCATCGAGCATTTGTTTTGCCATGGGGTTTAATCCATTGTAAAACGTCTCGAATTGAATACAGTAGGGAATGCCATGATTAGGGCATTTTCTTAACAACTCTTTAAACCTTTCCCAAGCATAGGGAATTGCCTCATCGTCCATTTGTTTAAACATGCAAATTTCGTTTCTGGACTTAGCATTACGGGTAGGTGGAAAATATTTTCTCAAAAATCTTTCAGCCATGTTGCTCCATGATGGCACAGAGCCAGGTGCCAAAGAATTAAACCAAGACTTTGCCCGATCCCTTAGAGAAAAAGGAAACAAAGTGAGTCTCAAGGCATCGTTAGATACCCCAGGGATCAGGAATGCATCAGTGATCTCCATAAAAGATTTTAAATGAGAATGTGGATCTTCCGATGGCATTCCAGCAAATTGTCCGTTTGTTTGCAACATTTGAAACATGATGGGTTTTAGCTCAAAATGGAGGGCTTGTATATGGGGTCTAATTATCCCTGAATTTAATTGCTCAAAATCGGGGATAGCGTAGTCCATAATTTTTCCCTCTTTGGAATTTGCAAGATTAATTATGTTTGGAACTTCATTTCTTATTTCATTGGTGCCTTGAGATTCAACATCATTATCAACATGGTTATGATTATTTCCTTGATGTGGCGGATTTTGGTGAAAAGGGTGCTCCGGTGGGTTTCCAAAAATTGGAGGTGCATCATGGAATATTGGTGGTGGTCTCGGATTTTCTAAAAGTGGTGGTGGTCTAGGTCCTCTATTTTCAAATCCGGGTGGTGGTGGTTCCATAATTGGAGGGTCTAAAATTAATGCGATTCTTTGCGTTCTTCTCCTATTAAGAAACGTTTGTTCAATTTCCGGGTCAAGTTCGAACAACACCCCACGTGGTATTCTTGGCATACACCAAACAAAATGCGATTCAAACGGTGGTAGAAAAATCAAATCTTTTTAAATCTTTTTAAAACTTTTTAAAACTTTTAGTGTGCCAATCCCCGGCAACGGCGCCAAAAACTTGATAGTGCTTGGAATACACCTATAGACGTGTGCCAATTAAACCTCAAAGCAAGTATACAATGAGATCTAATATCGTCTTTCAAGTAATAAAATGGTAAGAACCAAGTATCGTCTCACAGAGATTGGAGTAAAAGTAGATTAAAAAGTAAGAAAAAGAAATGACTTCAGATGGCGATTTTGAAGACTTGATTTGGTTTGGTTTGTCACTTGATTAGATTAACAGAATAATAAAGCAAGCACGGGTGTAAGACATTTAGGTGAGATTTAAACACAAATTCCATCAGACTTATGCTACAACCATAACTAGATCCACCATCTATTTTGAGGGTATTCCTCTCGGACTTCAATATTCACACTACTGTTTAGAGTCGACTAAACACATCTCTGTGCAGCCTCCAACTATTTATAGTGTAGAATAAAGTCCTCAAAATATATGGATGATCAAATCTCTTTGTATCTAAAACCGCTCTCTCGAGCCGATTCCCATATCATCCAAGTTGACGTGTTCGAAGGGGCTTATCTCTAAGTCCTCTACACTTTAACACTAATGACTAGCGATCAACTTGTCGAGAATAAATTAGTTTATAAATAAAAAGCAACTCTCTCAAGTCTACTTCTTATATCATTCAAACTGACGTGCTTTTGGTAGCTTATCTCTAAGTCAACCGCACTTTAACACTTTAGCAAGTGATCAGTTCGTCAAGAAGTGTCATTGAAATTTATAAAACTTGAAATGAAATGATGGAACATTGTTATTGCGAAACAACGTCCACCTTTCTTTGGTTTAAAATCTCACCCTTTTATCTCACACCCGAGCTAAATAAAATTAGCTACTCATATTTAAAGACATAAAGAGATAAATGACGGAAAATAAAAACATAAATGTAAATGACATAAATTAAATGACGGAATATAAATGACAAAAATTAAATGACGGAAATATAAATTACAACAAAAATATAAAAGACTTGAATATAAATTGCAAGTAAAGTAAAGAACTAAGTAAATAATACTAGAATTAATAAAGCATAAAAGACAAGGGATGATGACTTCAAAAGATTACTTGGAATTAATAAAGTAAACAAAAATCACAAGGTTATTGATGTCAACCTTTGATTTTCACTAACATGAGAGAGAATTAGATGGATTATGGACTTCTAAATTACAACCCCAAGCTCCCCTTTTATAACCAAGGGGAGTGGCACAAAAGGTAATTACCACTAAATAAAGTACTTAAAGTACAAAGACATATTATCCAAAGGTTAATATCCAAAAGACAATAAGGATAAGTGTTTTATCCAAAGGTTAACATCCAAAAGACAATAAAGTGCTTATCCACAAATTATATATCAGCCAAATATTAGTCTAGAAGGTTCCCAAAAGTCAGATTCAAAACTCAAAAAGGTCTTCCCACAAAATGCTCCTCCTAGCTTATCCATTAAGCTCCATATACGGCTGCTGTAGGGATGCTGCAGCATTGCTGTACTTATAAATCTGCCCAAAAATACACCAATTAGCTTATCCAAATGCAACAAAACAAGTTCTTCATATCTTTAGCTCCAAGAAACAAGAAAAGATAAAATAATGAACTAAAATGACTCAAATGTTGGGATTAGAAGGTAAAAGCTATGCTAAAAAGAAGATAAAAAGAGCATAATGGCACTAAATAATTAGTGCCATCAATGACGGTCTTCTATCTGATACCGCTACATCTAATCTTTCCCTTTATCTGCCCTTCCTAAAACACGTCTGCCTGAAAAGATTTTTAGTTTTGAAAGAACGAGGGTTAGACCATAGGTCTAGTGAGTTCCCTCTAACAGATAAGCGATAAAATAACTTTCCAGCAAATTTAAATCAACAGATTTATAAGCACATAAAGATGAAACACACTATTGATCACACGACCGTCAAAGATGATGTGTCTAACTCGTACTGCCTCAATTTTGGGACACACCCCCAATGACATAAACGGGCCACACTCCCCGGTACGAGTAGGCGGGCTACACTCCCCGACTTAGGTCACAATCTCCACATATAATGTATGCATACGTTTAAATATCAACGATTTAAAGCACACTTAATTAATCTCATAATAAACATGCCATCGTAAATAAATCAAAGTTTAGAATTTAAACTTTACATGCTTTCGTTACTAAAAAGGTTTAGTTCAGAAAAACTCACCTGACGTCCTTAGCTTAAATCCCGCGCTTACTCTTATAGTTCGATCCGTAACCTATAAGGAAACATTGGTCAGTGAACTCTCGATTCTTTCTATATTTATTTAAGGTTGACCTTTCACCATTATCCCAACGTCATCTAACCTCTAACCAAACTTAGCCCACCAACCCCAACGTGAATAATGAAATAAATCCTTGAAATAAATTAATAAAAATGGGTCGGCCATACAAAACCCAACCCAAACATAAAAATGAAATTCCCAAAGGAATGGGCTTCGGCCCACCGTGAAAAACCACAGACCGGGGCCTGCCTTGGCCGCCTGGTGTGATCCCTTGACCGGGGCCTCCCCCCCCATTTGCGCCGACCGGTGTTAAAGAGGACCGGGGTCTCCCCCCTCTCGACCGGTACCTAGTGTCGACTGGGGTCTCCCCCTTCTCGATCGGTGCCACTAACTCGATTGAGGTTTCTCTCTCGACCAATGTCTAAGTAATTGACCGGTGTATACTCATTGATCGGTGTCAACCTTTATCGACCGGTCCATCGCAATCCGGTGACCGGATTATCGAACAGGAAAATCCAAAGACTCAAATACGATAGCACAAATCGCAGAGTAACCCGGAAATCAATAACAAACTATCCCAATAACTCGAAAACAGATGTAGAAACTTAATTGCTTCATACATTCCATTAACCACAATAAACACCAAGATTAACTAACCCAAATACCAAACATCGAATTCTCACATGACCCACAAATCAATTCACTGCAGAGAGAAACATTTGGGAAAAAGATTTTTAAGCTACAAGATGATTTACCTCAAGATGGAATCAAAATCTCACTTGAACTTTTTGAAGAATCCTCCTTCTTTCTCGTTCTCTCCAAGAATCGCTAAGAAACCCTTCTCCCAAAAAATTTTGATCGGCCGCCACACACACACACTAACACTATTACCTCTAGGGTTAAAATCCTTTTTTCCCAACTTTCACCCTAGAACCCTTTACTAAGGCCTTTCTAAATTTTACCCCAAACTTTTAAATTCTTTGAGTTTAACCCAATTATTACAGGCGGGGTCCCGAGGAGGGGGGGGGGGGAATCGGGGAGGGTGAACCCGGTGAGGGAGGTCTCCGGGTGAGAGCGAATCTAGTAAGGGAGATACCGGGTGGGACCCAAATGTGTAGTAGAGGTCGTTTAGAGGTATCTTTTAGACGTAGTGTATTCTTATCAACCTTACCTGTTACTCATAGGTTCTGTCTAAGAACCCGAGTCCGGGGTCGAAGGGTAAAGTGAGAGGCAACAAATGAGTTTTCTAACCAAGATCATTACTGTTATTATGTTACTTTTATGCATGCGAGATCTATTAAACATGGGATATGTTTTATTGTGTTGAATGTATGCATACATTGTTTGTGGCCTAAGTTGGGGGGGGTGCTCATACCGGGGGGGGGGGGGGTGTCTCGTATATGCCATTGGGGGTGTGTCCCAGAATGAGGCAGTATGAGCCAGACACGTCGTCACCTTTGCGTGACCTCAGTGTGTGCCAAAAGTGTAATTTGCAAGTATGATGTTTTATCAAAAACTGAACTGGTTTGTAATTATTTATAAATCTTTTATATGTTGATTTGGCATAAATTCGTCGTTAGAGGGAACTCACTAGACCGTTCGGTCTAACCTTCGCTCTTTCAAAACTAAATTTTTTTTCAGGGAGGCGTGAAGTAGACGATTCAGGTAAGGGGAAGGATGTCCTAGTTTCCCCAATTTTAGTAGTTCTCCCTTTTGTTATTCTCAGTTGTGTAATAGGTTGTTTTCTGCAAACCTTGGATATTTGTCCTTTGTCATGGGCCGTTTTGGCGAAATTTTATATTATGTCGTTTATGTTTTATTTCCTTATGTTGGGTTGTTATATTTCCTTTGTTGTGTCTTTTCTTTTTGTATAAGACTTATCATGCATATGCTTATGATATTTCAATCTTTTTGTTGTAGGATGTCAATATTTTTTGGCATTAAGCATCAGACAATGATGTATATTATTTGTTAGATACTATCTTGTCACTTGGCAGAAACACATTGAGAATCGAGGAGTGACATTGTACTCCTTCCATACGGGGCTCATGGAGCTTCACATCACTTGGGAAGTTGCTCGTGAAATAACATCCAAGCTATTTGATAACCCTCATATCTTAGGGTTATTTGTCCCTCTTTTTATATCCATTTTCACCTCTTTTAGCCATTCCTAAGACCCATTTGAGCCTTTTCTCTTTCTTTGGTCCAAAGTATCCAAAAAGTCAAGAAATAGCTTAAAAATCAGGTTTTGGACGTTAGGAAGCAGTGTGATGAGTCACCACTATGGTATATAATGGCTGTAAATCTTCTTAGGGATTTTATTGCCCAATTTATGAAGAAGACTTGCAGGTTTGAGCTGGGTCAAAGTTGAGTTCTTTCATGAAAAAGAGAAGGATGAAGACAAGGGGGATGAAGACAAGCTTAAAAAGAAGACAAACATTGAAAAGTCACTTTCACCCCTCAAGTCCTTTTCACCTTTTCCACTATATAAAGAGGCTTGGGGTTGGCATTTGAGAGGCATCCATTAATCCATCATCCATTGAACTTCCACAATTTCAAGTTCTTAGCTAGTTTGTTCTTGTAATTTCTTAGATTTAAATTCTTCACTTTAAATTTCGTCACCACTGTGGTAAGTCTGTGAACATAGTGACAGTTTTTCAGATTAATGCAATTTAATTTCCAGCACTACTTTTCTTCTGTTATGTCTTTAATTATGATTAGTAGCTAACCCCCTGGGTGCGGGTGTAAGCCAACCCGAGAGGCTAAAATGTAACACTTGGGTGTTACTACATTCGGCTAACTTCTTGGTTTGGTCATCAAAGTTGAAGCCTCATCTCAACGCGGCCAAGCCGATCACTTGTGTGTGTTAATATTAGATCTTAGACCTCGAGAGGGGCGGATCCGAATACGGCTGGGGTGATGTAAGAAGATTTGAGAAAATCTTTAATAATCACATAGAGATGTGGATTTTTGCATAATCAAACTAATGTCCAGATGTCGGTCGAGTTGGTGTGTCATAGAGATATGCGCATCTCTCCATACTGGCGGGGCTAAGATCTTCGAGATCTACTTAGTGAGATCGGTAAACTGAAAGTTAACAAGTGTGGTAATTTTATAATAAAACCGTTATCGCAACAGATACAACGTCGCTTCGAGAGGAGGAAGTCGTATGGGGTTCCCTTGTGACCGATTTTGTTAACCATTTAAGTTATTAAAATACTCTTGGGGGAAACTTACACCCATACCCGCCTTTTATTATCTCGTTAATTTATATTTTATTATTTCGCTAAAAACCAATCAAACAATCTTTTTAAATCTCTAACTTTGCACTGGAAGTTCGTGAAAATCTCAGATTCTTAGTAGTCCAATCCCTGTGGATACGATATTTGGTCATTACCATTATATTAATTGTGAAGCGAACGCAATACGTGGTGTATACTTACGTCATTATTATATGTGTTCATTTTTGCTATCACTATTCGAACTTTATAATATGAATATAGACCAATTAATTTAAATGCAATAGAAATTTGTTAGTTATTTGCAAGTTTAGAAATGAAGGTAGATTGTTCCAAAAGGATGGTCAATTTTGTACCCTTCACAATAGTTAATGGACAGAGTTATGACTAATGGTTGAGAGGGCATTGCTTGTGCATTCCTATATAACCAAACAAATAACTTTAAATAAGTAACAACTTGCTAATCAAATGACTAGTTCCTTATACAAATGAAATTAACTTTTAGGAAAACTATTCACACAAAAAATCCAACTAGAAAAGCCTTGAAAAATATTGATTGGGTTTTATAATAAAATCACATTAGAGACACATAATAAGTAAATATATGATATATAGCACAAGAAGAATAGGGGGTTGTTTGTTTTTTTAAAAAAATCTCTTAATAACTCTTAAGTCTGAATCGTTCAGACATTTTTACACATCACATTTTATTAATTATAAGTAATTAAGACTTCAGACATCTTAAAAAACAAACGGCACCTAAATGATCATTGTAATAACCCCTTTTTGGGTAAATAAGGGAAATTTGGTGAAAGTGTAGACTATTACCGATAAGATCTTACTGAATAAATGTTGGGTGAGCGGTCCCTTCGTATATTTTATATCAAAAAGATGAGTATAGCCTATTTTGGCGTTAAAATAAAAGTTTTATTAAATTATATTTTTTGAAATTACAATTGTAGCCCAAAAACATCAAAAACCGCTAAACTACCCAACCAAACTAGCAGGTAATTCGTCAAACCGTCAACCTGCAAAATCAAAACTCGTGAAACGGCCGCTAACCCATTGCTAATATATATAACGTCAATAAAATGTATTTATAAACTATACTTGGTACTTTGTTAGTTCATAGCTTTTTTCCCGAATTTCTATAAGTATGTTTACTATAACTACCACATCGATTTAGTGACACAAAAAACTAATTCGTACTTTATAGTTGTTTTTGTTGTTTGTGGACGTACAAAGTACTTTGTTTACGATAAAATAAGTAAAAAAAAAATTAATCCAAAAACTGCATCTACACCAATATTTTTTGTAAGCATCATCCTCAATGGATTTTGGTGTTGAAACAACCTTAGGGGCTGTTTGGTTGGTTTTTCATTAAGTTTGTATAAATAAAGCTATTTGTATAGGTTGAGAAGGTTTTTGTTTGAGAGTGTTTTTCAAAGATGGAAGGATTGTGTTTTTAACTGGGACTTGGAATGGACAGATTTGGAAAAAACTTGGTTTTCTACATAAAGTTATATCCTATAATATTACTGAATAAGTCACTTTCTATATCATTAAAACATTACCAAACAGTCATGTATTGTGACTGAATAAGTTGTAAGTCTCATTAAACCGTTAACAAACAAGCACTTAACAAGACATAAAGAATAGCAATCGTCAAATCATCAATGCTCATTTTCAACAAACCAAAAGCATACACCAGTCTGAGTCCTACAAAGCCACTGAAGATTTTTGTAACTGTTCTCTAGAGTATGGAATTAGTTGAGGTACATACAAACTGACCCAAACACTAGAGTTAACAAAAAAGAAGAAGCATACACTTGTTTCCGTTTCAACAAATTTTGACGTACTACAAACGAGACTCGTACCGGATAAACATTTGGGTTAGAGGCGCTAAAAAACCCGACCAACTGGACCAACTCAATCAACCCAACCCGAAAAAAGTCAACCCGAGGTAACCCTACATGTAATCGATACTAAATTAGGACAACCCGAATCTATTGGGTTGATATTGGGTTAGACCCAAAGTTTTAGCGGATTCTTTAAACATATTTGTATTTCTCTTTAATATTTATAAGTTACCAAAAATAACTCGGCAACAATGAGCAATGACACTCATAAGAGGACATTATTTTAAAGTTATACGTAATTCCTAAATATTTGATGAACTCGTATATACTCTTGAATGTTGATCGTATTTTTAAGGAAGGTTTCTCTATTTTTATGTTTTTACTAGAAGCGTACTCGCGCAATGCAGCGAGATACATCACGATTGTAATGTTTTCTTTTATTTTTTGTTTTTTTGTCGATTTACAGTACGACTTTGGATGGTTTTGAGAAAGTGATAACGTTTTTTTTATAAATTTGTTTAATTTAGGTTTAATAATATAATGTTTTATATATAAAAAAATAAGTATTTTGTTAGAATTAAATGATTATCTTATATATTTTAAATTAGATGTTTATCCCGTTTTGATTATGTTTATCAGTTAGTTAAATTCTATATTTAAATTTTGATTTTTTAGGAAGTTGAAATGATGAGTGATTTTAGGGAGTTAAAATTGTTAGAGATAATGATTAAATAGTAAGAGATTTAGTTTTCATTTTTTATTTAAGTTTTAAAAAAGGTTTTTATTTCATCTTTATAATATAATATAGATATAAATGTAGATAAAATTAAATGATTATCTTGTATATTTTAAATTTATTTATATTTAAATTAAGATATTTATCCCGTTTTAATTATGTTTATCAGTTAGTTAAATTCTATATTTAAAATTTGATTTTTTAGGAAGTTGAAATGATGAGTGATTTTAGAGAGTTAAAATTGTTAGAGATAATGATTAAAATGTTTTATATATAAAAAAATAAGTATTTTGTTATAATTAAATGATTATCTTATATATTTTAAATTAGATGTTTATCCCGTTTTGATTATGTTTATCAGTTAGTTAATATTCTATATTTAAAATTTGATTTTTTAGGAATAAATTGTTAGAGATAATGATTAAATAGTAAGAGATTTAGTTTTCATTCTTTATTTAAGTTTTAAGTAATAGCATTAAATAACGGTACATTAAGCTTTAACAGTTGTTTTTAAGAGCTTTTTATGTCATCTTTATAATATAATATAGATTTAAAATTTGATTTTTTGGGAAGTTGAAATGATGAGTGATTTTAGAGAGTTAAAATTGTTAGAGATAATGATTAAAATGTTTTATATATAAAAAAATAAGTATTTTGTTATAATTAAATGATTATCTTATATATTTTAAATTAGATGTTTATCCCGTTTTGATTATGTTTATCAGTTAGTTAATATTCTATATTTAAAATTTGATTTTTTAGAAATAAATTGTTAGAGATAATGATTAAATAGTAAGAGATTTAGTTTTCATTCTTTATTTAAGTTTTAAGTAATTAACATTAAATAACGGTACATTAAGCTTTAACAGTTGTTTTTAAGAGTTTTTTATGCCATCTTTATAATATAGTATAAATATAGATTATTGATTTTACTTTGTTTATATACAACCCAACCAACTCGAATGGGTTGGGTTGAGTTGAGTTGGATTAGGTTGATCAAATAATTTCAACCCAATTAACCCAACTCGTGAGCACCCATAACGACCGATTAGAGTTTTTTTTTTTTCACAAAACCTGAGGGTATTTTCGTCATTTTCCAATTCCTTCAAGATAAGTGTCATAACACCATATCTATCTATCCTCTTCACCTTATTTTCCTTTCAAACCACAACATCCATCCATGGCTACCTCCCTCACTTCCTCCCTCTCCTCCACCTTCTCCGCCCTCTCTCTCCGCCGCTTCTCTCTCCTCCCAACTCACCACCACCAACCCACCTCCCTCTCCCTCACAAAACCCACCACCAATTTCAATTTCCCCTCAATCAAAGCACAATCCGCAGATATCGACACCACATTCTTCGACAACAGTCTAGACCCAGATGAAATCCCCACCTTCGACCCGCCGGAGAAGCCCGAAGACTACGTCCCGCCGGCGTCCTTCGACGACGGACCGCCGGAGAGCGAGGACGAAATTGCCGCCGCGTATGAGGAGCTGTACGGACCGGCGTATAGTGGGGTGAGTGTGTTGGGAAACGATGTGTATGTGATGGATTCGAAGGTGAAGAAGACGAGTTCGTTTGGGAAAGTGAAGAAAGATAAGATCAGAGATGGGTTTGAAGAAAGAGTTGTTCAGGTGAGTTTATTTATTAATTTTTTGAATTGAATTGAATTGGGTTTTTTTTTGAAGGTGGATTTTGACTTTTTGAGGTCAACGGAATGAGCTTTGGTTTTGATTTTTGGGTTTGAATTTGTTTGTGAAGATTGGTGAAAATGGAATTGTGTTTAGAATTGTTGGAGGGGTTGGGAATGGGTTGATGTTGGTGTTGGATTTGTGATGGAATGAGTATTGATTTTTGTTATGATATGAACTGGTTTTGACCTGAAATGTCAAAGATTTGTTAGGAGTTTGTGCGTTATGTTTATAGGAGTGAATGTATTTGTTATTCTGAATTGATGTAACTCACTTCAATTCATTGGGAATAGACCTGGCAAACGTGTCGTGTCGGGTTCAAAGTTAAACGGGTTGAAAGTGTCCTAACCCGAACGGGTCAGAAAATCGCAACCCTAACCCGACCCGCCTAACCTGCCACGACTCGCCTAACCCGTTTAACATTTATAAAATTAAAATTAAAAATCGAAAATTCACAAAAAAATTCAAATGAAAGCATTAGAAATCCAAAATTTATAAATCTAAAAACTAAAAATCCAAAGCATCAAAAGGAAAACTTTTATATATATATATATATATATATATATATATATAAACGGGTTATTCGGGTCATTTTTTAGTTTAATTTTTTGACCCTGACCTTACCGTTTAATTTTCGTGTCGTGTCGTGTCAACCCGTTTACTTAAACGGGTTGAAATGTATTATCCAAACCCGTTTATTTCGTGTCGAGTTCGTGTCGGGTTAGCGTGTCGTGTCAGTTTTTGCCAGGTCTAATTGGGAAGAACCGATGGTGTGATAATTAATACTATAAGCATTGTTGATTTGGAAGAAATATTGACCGAAGTTAAAAGAATCCTGTCAATTTTGTCACTGGAGACTAGTTTGATTGCCAATATATATATATATATATATAGAGAGAGAGAGAGAGAGGAGGTTTAAGGGAATACCTAAAAAAATTAGAAAACTAAGGACCATTCTGATAACCCTGGACGTTATGCACTTGTGTATACAAGTAAATTAAGTTGATTTTTTGGTTATGCACAAGTGGATAAGTGCATGATGCATATGTTACAAATTACTTGTATGCACTTGTGCATTATCAAATTACTTGTATGCGCTTGTGCATACGGTCCAGATCAAGGGCTTTTCCCCTTAATCTGACCCTATATATATATATATATATATATATATAGAGAGAGAGAGAGAGAGAGAGAGAGAGAGAGAGAGAGAGAGAGAGGTGGGTTCATTCGAAAACGTCTATTTAAAAAAACACGAGAACAATCGAGTACATACAAAATCATATATGATTTATCGTTCACACGACCCGCTTCCCATTTGTTCAGGTTAATGTAAAATCATATATGATTTTGTAAATGATATGTTGTTTTCTTGTTTTCTTAAATAGCTAGCATTCTCGTTTGAACCTTCCCTCCCCCCCCCCCCCCCCCCTCTATATATATGCACGAAGGATCAGTTGAGGTTAGCGTGAGAAGTGGAGTTGAACCGTTGATCATTTTTAATCAAATACCCACCCATGAATTACGGCTAAGAAGGGAATTGATCTAGTGCATTGCGGTGCATCTCATCCGAATGTCCATCCATTTCTTATCCAACGGTTGATAACCACTTCACACCAGAACCCAAACCCATATATATATATATATATATATATATATATATATAGACACACATGTCCATTAGGAACCTAAAATTGTATAGGAACCGGGGGACGTATTCATCAAGAATATGGACGTGTTATTCATCATGAATGTTGTAACATATTCATTTTTAATGTGTTATTCATTTTGAATGTGTTATTCATGACGAATAACACCTCCATATTCAACATGAATGTGTTATTCATGATGAATAACACCTCCAAATTTATATGAATGTGTTATTCAAGATAAATATTCATCCTGAAGAGGAACACGTGGTGGGCGGTTCCCGGATTCCTACTCAATTTTGGGTCCTTAATGGAACTTCTCCCCTCTCAATATATATATATATATATATATATAGAGAGAGAGAGAGAGAGAGGGTTCAAACAAGAATGGTAACTAAATAAGAGAACACGAAACGGCCGAATCATGTGCAAAATCACATATGATTTTACACGTCATTTTAGTGTAAAATCACATGTGATTCGACTGTTCTTTTATTCAGTTACTGTTCTCAAACATGATTCTATTTATATATATGTGTGTGTGTATATATGTATATTTATATGGGATTGGGATTGAGATTGATGAAAAGAATTGTAAAAATGTTTGAAGAGATGCATATCTCAGTTGATTTCATTAGTGATCAATGCTGAACTTAAGAGCTATATACAACACTCAAAAGATTTGATCTTGAAAACAAATTTCAATTTGATTGTTGATCAAATGACTGGCAAAAGTGTATATATATATATATATAATTATATATCTTGTACTTTGGCTATTGTTGCAGGTGAGGAGGGTGACCAAGGTGGTGAAAGGTGGGAAACAATTGCATTTTAGGGCAGTTGTGGTGGTTGGCGATAAGAAAGGGCAAGTGGGTGTCGGAGTTGGGAAGGCGAAAGAGGTGGTTGCTGCCGTTCAGAAGTCTGCAACGAATGCTCGAAGGAATATAGTCACCGTTCCCATGACCAAGTACTTGACGTTTCCTCACAGGTAATAATATGATCGGATTTTTGTTCTTTTATGGGCCGTAACTATCTTATTGTTCCGGATTGTATTTGGGAATAGTTTCGACACTCGTAACATTGCCATTGCTTACTCATATCTATCCACAAGCGTTGTGGCGTACTGGTTATGGCCCTGGGGATGTGGGGAAATATCCCATCTGCCTAGGGAAATATCTTACAGTCATAATTTGCCAAGGGAGTAGTCTAGGCATTGCCTAGGACACCGTAGTCTAGGCATTGCCTAGGACACCCTTCCAAAAAAAAAGATTTCTAATAGATTTCTAATGGATCTTTAATCGCTACGTAGGATTTCTAATTAAGAAATTGTAGTGGTTGTGTGAGTATGAGTATGATTTTTTAAAGGGAAATTGGTTTTTGGTAATTGCTAATAGCCTAATAGTCACATGAGGATTTTTTTGCTGATGTGGCAGTGAATAGTATAAGAAATTGCAGAGTATAATTTCTTAATAAGAAATTGTTTTATGACACATCCATGCTGTTTGATGGTGCGTGGAGTATGTTTATAAAAAATGTATGAATAATTTATTGCACATCATGCGTTCAGTTATAGTAAAGAATATTTAATTGTAGTTTTGTTGTTATTTGACAAAAATATAGTTTTTTTATGCTGAGGTGTCACTTAAAAAAATTGGTATGAAATCCTTGTAGGAAAGGGTAATTTCTAGATAATTTATAAAGTTGACGTGACACCTTAGAGATTGTGTTGGAAATTGTATTGTAGTGAATGGTCTTAGCTAATCTGGATTTTCCCACTTCCGCACACTTGTCACTAGTAATGGGTTTTTGTGGAAACAACCGTTCTGCTATTTAGGATAGAGGTCAGGTCAACATGCATCTTATCCCCCTAGATCCTACCTCCGTGTGGCATTTATTATGTAGCATAATCAACACATTGTTTTCGTGAATTCATTTTAGAGGGAGGTTCAGAGGAAAACCTCAAAAAACGGAAAACTAAAGAACGGTTGCCCTTCATCTGGATGGTATGCACTTGTGCATACAAGTAAATTATGTTGTTTTTTTGGTTTTTATGCACAAGTGCATTACAAATTATTTGTATGTACAAGTGCATACCGTCCAGATCAAGGGCTACCATGGTGCTCTTCAGTCTTCCGTTTTTTTGAGGTTTTCTCCTGAACCTGACCCATTCATTTTATTGGTTAAACTAGCGTATATTCGGACCGTTTAGCATCACAAATGAAGAATCTTGATTGTTGAATTTGGGTTAGGTCGGATGGAGACTACGGGGCAGCGAAGGTGATGCTAAGGCCAGCGTCTCCCGGTACCGGTGTGATTGCCGGAGGTGCCGTTAGGATCGTATTAGAAATGGCGGGTGTTGAAAACGCTTTGGGGAAACAGCTCGGGAGCAACAACGCCCTCAACAACGCCAGAGCAACGGTCGTTGCGGTCCAGCAAATGAGACAGTTTAGCGAAGTTGCTCGTGATCGTGGGATCCCGATGGAAGAACTCTGGAAATGATCGAAAAGAACGATTAAACAGTCTGTATTATTTTTTGTCTATGTTATTATTCAAGTTCGTTTTTTTTTTCTTTTTTGTCTTCGACTGGATCGCAATGGAAGATGTCGGAAAAACGGATTCTTTCGAGAGATAGGACCAAGTTCGGTACCTATCGGGCTGTTTTCTGAGTGTCCATAGCTCATATTGTTGCAAAATTGGAGGTAACACATTTTTTTTATAATTGTGGGTGTCGAGGCTAGTTTATGCATACCTTGTGGACCTCGACTAATCCTAGTCTGTGAGGCCCTGGAGAACAGCTAGAAAAATCTTCAGTAGTCACCTGCCTCAAAGGCCCAAATCATATTGCCAGATGAGCTAACCCTCAAGGTTAATGGAGGGAATTATTGTGCTAGAGACTCGTAGATGTCTATCTCCCTAAATACAACATAAATAATCACGGCAACATAACCACAAGGGTTGTGGCGTACTGGTTAAGGTTCTGGAGGATGTGGTGGAATATCTCATCTGTCCAGGGTTCGAATCAAGACGTACACAACAATTGTGGCCACTGAGGTTTAATCAGGGTTGACGCCTTACTCCTTAATGTCATAGTTTGCCAAAGGATTAGTCTCGGCACAACTTAGGACACCTTTCCAAAAAAAAAAAAAAAACACGGCAACATAACCCTTGCAGGTTGGGTTGACAGGTTAATACTATATATAAATTTGATTCTTATGTGTCTTTGATTTTAGGTGACTTAGGAGTATTGTCCGTCCTTGTGGGTTGAGTTCGCTTCTATACATATATAACAGAAAAAACAAACACTTATAAGCCGTTTATCAAATTCTTACCGGATAAGCACGCACTTGCAAAAGATTCACCTTCAATTACTTTATTGTGTTACATCCTTGGCTATGAAAATGGATTATTAGTAAGCATTTAAAACCCGGTAAACGCTTATTGGGTAAGAGTCGTTTCCCACACTTACCGGGTAAGATTCTCAGTCCTTGCCTTGTCTCTTACCGGGTAAAATTATCGGTCCTTGCCATGCTCAATCAATAAGGTAAATGATATCAGTAAACGACCCCTTAAGGGGCTATTTACCCAATGCTTACCCGGTAAGTGCTTACTGGTAAGAGTCAACATTTTTTATTTAACTTACCGTGTAAGATTTTAGTCCATTAAAATGACATCGTATGCAACATTTTATCCGGTAAGCGTTTACCGGGTAAGAGTCGTTACTCTCACTTACCAAGGTCCTTGTCATTGCTCTTACCGGGTAAAATTCTCAATCATTGTCATATTCATATGATAAGGTAAAGTGTGACAACTGTCAAATTTTGAATAATGAGGTCAGCACCCTCAGAATAATTTAAAAATTTTGTCACTTTTTAAATTTTATTAAAATCCTTTAAGATAAAAAGTTTTCCCGAAAAATTTAGAAGTTGCGTTAAAAACCCGGAACAGCTCCGCATCTGACCGTCACTGTCCAGAAATGCCAAATAAGTGAATAAAAGTCCAAAATTTTTAAATTATAAAAATCAGAATATTAATTTCTCTTGCATTGCAAAATTTTCAAATTTGTCAATTATTTAGCAAAAATTGAGAATCGGATATTTCGGTTCTCAAATATATCTGATATTCTATAGTTTAAAGCTAGTAATTCAAATAATGGTATTAAATTAATTTTTTTTTATGTATTGGTGAGTCACTAGGACACATGTCCTAATCCTACCAAATTTTAATTATTTTAAAAATTAAAAACCAAATTTAAAATCAAGAGTTCATCCTCATTCTCAAAATTAACTTTTCACCTCCTTCTCTCTCTCCTCTCTCTCTTTTCGGCCGAAACCCTCCACCACCATCATCATTTTTATTTTTTTTCTTCTTCTTTTCCTCTCATTGCTAAGAATCAAAGATCCAAACAAGAATCCTTTACCATTTTGGAAGTTAGAATCCAAGTCTTCATCTTCTATTGTGAAGGTAATCACTTAACACTTCCATTTTTTTTAGTTTATAATCAAAAGTGGTATATTTCATATCTTTTATGTAAATGTTGTACAATCCAAGTTTTGGAAGTGAAATGGGATGCATTAGTATCTATATATTTGCTAATGAACCATTTAATGATCTTCCAATGAAACTAGGGTTTCCAAGTGTATTATTTTGGAGATTTTGTCAAGAAATGATAATTTTATGAAATGTGGTTTTTGGTCCACAAAATTTTAATAATGTTGAATTGAAATTTATGCATTTATATCAATTTTGTGTATAAATAAACTCTTAGGATGAGATTGTTCAATCTCATATGATTAAAGAGTTCTAAATAGTGTTAAATCACTAAGCTAGTGTTTATGTTGTCTTGCATGTGGTTGAAATTTTGATAATGAGAAGGATTACCATTGATATTTATATTATATGAGTTTTTGACTCTTGATACAATGAAGTGTTAGTATAAAAATGTTCTTATGAAGGAATTTTCCAAGTTCCACATGATTAAGAACTTATCAATAGTGTTAATGTCATTTAATATTATGTTATGTTCATGCATGCATAAGTTAGTTTATTTTGTATTGAGGAGTGAAGACATGGTTTATATCTAAAAACCATGTCTAATGATCAATATTTGGTAGCATAAAATGGTATTCATTTCATTTTAGAATATGTCCAGAAAATGGACTCCACTTCTAGCTTGCACAACTCTCAAACCACTTGTCCAAATTTGGGGTTTTTGCTTCTAAACTTTAGTTTAGAGTGTTAGCTTTCTAAAAAGTCCAAAAACATTGAATTTGGAGTTGATTTGGGCACTTTAATGGAATTTACAAGAAAATGGTGCAATCTGTCCAGTAAAGACAGATTCATACACCTATCTTGTAGAGGCCATAACTCCCTTATTACTCATCCAAATTAAGTGAATCTTTTTCCAAATGTTAGGATTTTGAGTTAGGTTTGCATCCATATATGGATCACCGTCTAATTCCAAGAATTGATACCTCAAAAACCTGTTACAAGTGAGGTATGTCACTGATCCGAAAATCAGTGACACTTTATTTTACAAAAATTATTTGATGTATCAAAAGTTATTCAAAAATTATGAAAAAATGCAGATTTAATCTAAACATATCATAGTTTCATCACAAAATTTGTGATTAAATAATTCTCTTGAGAAGTTAAGTTTCCGTGTTGAAATTACCGGATAACTTTCTGGACAGCATGTGCTGAATCCAGAAAGGTAATTTTATCAAGTTTAATTCATGTCTTATTATATTTTGGAACCTTGTATAGACAAAATGATTATGGACTAAGAAACTTATTTGATGGCATTTCATGGGACAATTGGACATATTGGTTGGACATCGGAATAGGGTATTAATGTGTTTTTTATGGCAACTCTTATATAGGGAAAGTTAAGGCGTGACAAAATTCATTAAGTTTAAAGTAAAGCTTCACTCGTTGCTTTCTTCAAGGTGAGTATTCACAGCCCCACTTTTATCGTTTTAATTGATTTTGGGGTGAAAAGCATGTTTAAATTGCGTATTTAAAGATTCATGAGAATTGTTTGAAAGTATTGCGAATTGACAATTTATAAGGCTTTGTTTAAAGCATTTGGAATTATAAGCTATATGATAAGTATGCAATTGATGTGTTGAGTTTTTAATGTTAAGACCCCGTGACAATACTATTAACTCGAAGAAAATCGGGCCTATAGTATTAGTGGGTAGCGCTATTTGGTGTGACAAGCCCACCTTAATGCTGACGAGCAGGGGTGCACTATACTAGAGAAGATGACTAAACATGTGGCATGAACCACCGCTGAGTTAGTTCATCGGGGGCGTTGTAATTGGTCAGGGACGGCTTAGTAGTGGCTCAACGTAATATTGTCTTTGCATACACTTATCATAAAGAAATTTAAGTTGTGGTACTCATGAATCAAAGAATTGAAGTTGGTTTTTACGTACGTTCTACGAATGTTAACTTGCATATAAAAATGATTTGTGCATATTTAAAACCTGTGAACTCACCAACTCTTTGTAGTTGACCTTGGTTTTTATTCATGCTTTTTAGGAATCGAGAAAGTAATTCCATGATGCCTTATCAGCATACTCATATTTTGAAGCAAGACTATTTTTGCTTTAAGCGTATCTTATGTTTAAAAGATTTGGAATTTGTAAACGATGACGATATTATGTTCTCAAAAATGTAATGTATTTCGAATGTTAAGTAAATGTTGGTATGTTTATAATCTTGTGCTATGGCATCGGAGCTGTTACGCCTCGTGTTTCCGCTTTAGCGGGGTGTGACAGATTTGGTATCAGAGCCATAGGTTATAGGGAATACCGGTTTTATTTTAAAAACCACACACTATAACCTTTTACAAATAAAGTTTTCAAAATTAAGGTACACTGTAGTATAACTAAAATGTGTTTCACATTATCATATTTTAACTTAAACAAAGCTTGATCACCTTTGTTTAATTTAAGTGTATATAAAGGGGACATGGATTGGCTATACTGGAATTACTAAAAATAGAAACTTTTTGATACAAAAATGAGAAGCATGATTGTTATGTGAGTTTGCATGGTACTTTTGATTATTAATAAAAATTATAGCATGATTGACAATTAAACTTTATTAATTATCGCAGTCATCATGTCTCGATCACCATCACACCGAGATCAGTCGCTTGACGATTATGACCCATCCGAGCACGAATACACTGATTCTGATCGATCACCGGAGATATCGGTCACCCCCACTTTGGAGCCGACTTCACCCGTTCCACGTAGGGACGAGGCGGGGCCTTCTCGACTTAGGAGTCGGAGGGTATCGCTACCGCCATGCGCTGATATACCAATGTCTCAACCAACTGGTATGACAACATTAGAAAACTACTGGATTTCAGGTATGGCTCGAGAAGTAGAGAGGGTTAGAATGGAAGTAGACCATCATGAGCATTTCATCGATGCACTCATGATGATAATGAATTCAAGTGATCAGATCCTAAATGGACTTATATCAATGGTGAGTGCGGACGATCAAGCTATAAGTGGAATTATGAGGGAACTAGTGGAAACTAGGGCGATGGTAGCATGGTTGCACACTTGCTTATCGGTGGTGATGGGACTTTTAGTGGTTGTGATAGCGTGGATGATGGTGTCATTTTTCGGACATTAGTAGCGTGGTTTACTTATGGATATTTGGATAACTAACTTTCTTTTGAAGATGTGTAACTCGTCATATTAGTACATTATTAAATAGCTTGACTATTATTTTTGGATGAATGTTGAATGTATGGCGTAGTTTTGTAATGATAATGAATATGTTTATGTTATATTGTTTATGTATGTTTAAGAATTGTGAATTTCAATTCCATAAGGTTGATTTTTGATATATTAGATGTATGATCAATCAAATACAATTTATATTGTATTAAGATTAAGGGATAGAAATAAGGGAAATAAGAATTTGGAATTAAATATTGACGTGGCTTTAAAATAAATTGTGCAATAGAATTATGCCGCCAAGGAGAGAAGATCATGAGATTGCACGACTAGTATCCGAGCAAATCTTAACTTCACTTCCTAACATAGTCAGTCAGATAGCAGCGGGTTTAAATGCTAACCAACCTAATCAATCAGGAGTCGGTGCAAATATAGAAAAAGAATGTACCTATAAGACTTTTAGGTCTTGTAATCCAAAAGAATTTCACGGTACCGAAGGAGCGGTTGGGTTATTATCTTGGATTGAAGGAATGGAATCCGTCCTTCACATAAGTAAATGTTCGGAAGCAAATAAAGTAGAATTCGCAGCTTGCTTACTACAAGGGAGAGCACTGACGTGGTGGAACACTCAAGTGCAGACTAGAGGAAGAGAAGCAGCTAACAAACTCACTTGGGAGGAGTTTAAGGAAATGCTTAGGGAAGAATATTGTTCAAGAAGCGAAATACAGAAACTACAAGCAGAATTATGGGAGCATGAAATGAAAGGAAATGACATTGAAGCGTACACGACACGATTTCATGAGCTGGCGAAGATGGTGCCACATCTGGTTACGCCAGAAGAGAATCGGGTAGACAGATATGTCTGGGGTTTAGCTCCAGAAATCCGAGGTGATGTGACCTCGGGTAATCCAAAAACCATTCAGGAGGCGGTAAGTCTGGCAACCAAGCTCACCAATAATGCCAATCGATCGGGGCTTTTCTTTCGCGATTCAGTGAAAGGAAAAAGGAAGGTCGAGGAAACTTCAAGGAGACCGTTTGACAGAAGAAGGGGGAAGGAACAGAGAACGGTGGGTAATTATGGAATTCAAACTCAAACAGCTGATAAAGGAAAAAAAGTATACCCGAGATGCGACAAGTGCAACAATCGACATTTCGGAAATTGTGTTATTTGTCTCAAATGTAACAAAGGAGGTCATTATGCGAAAGATTGTAAGTATGGGGGAAAGCGAGCTTGTTTTGAATGTGGGAGTCAGGATCACTTTAGGAATGCCTGTCCTAAGTTTGTCAGAAGGATGAACGCAAATCGGACTCGACCGACAAACCAAAGAAATCAAAAAGGTCAAGCACGAGGCCGAGTATTTGAAATTGGAGCGGAAGAAGCGAGACGAGATCCGGATGTGATCACAGGTACGTTTCTCTTAAATAATCATCGTGCATCTGTATTATTTGATTCCGGAGCAGATAGAAGCTTTGTGTCATTAAGTTTTAGATCAAAAATTAATCAAATGCCCCAAAAGCTAAAAGAAACTTATGTCATTGAGTTCGCTAACGGACAAGAAGTTAGGGTTGATGATGTATTTTCGAATTGTACCCTGAGTCTAGCTGAAAAGGAATTTAAGATAGATCTAATTCCAATAAAGTTAGGAAGCTTTGACGTAGTTGTGGGCATGGACTGGTTGTCTAATAACCAAGCGGAAATATGTTGCTCCGAAAAGACTCTTCGAATTCCGTTACCTCAAGGAGAAGTACTTATAGTACACGGAGAAAAATCCAAAAGGAAGTTAAGAATAGTATCCTGCATGAAGATGCAGAAGTATTTAAGGAAGGAATATGTTGCGTATTTAGCTCATGTAGTCAACAAAGAGATCAAGGAGAAGTGCTTACAAGATATTCCTGTGGTTCGAGACTTTCCCGAAGTATTTCCTGAAGATCTACCTGGGTTACCTCCACCGAGACAAGTCGAATTCCGTATTGATTTAATTCCAGGAGCTGCACCAGTGGCCAAGTCACCATACCGTTTGGCGCCATCCGAAATGCAAGAACTGTCTGAACAACTCCAAGAGCTGCTTGACAAAGGATTCATCAGACCCAGTTCTTCGCCATGGGGAGCTCCAGTTCTTTTTGTTAAGAAGAAAGATGGAACATTCCGAATGTGTATCGATTACAGAGAACTCAATAAGTTAACCCTCAAGAATCGATACCCACTTCCTCGAATTGATGATCTGTTTGATCAGCTGCAAGGCGCAACGTACTTCTCAAAGATTGACTTGCGATCTGGATATCATCAAATGAGAGTTCGCGAAGAGGATATTGATAAGACGACATTTAGAACTCGTTATGGACATTATGAGTTTCTAGTTATGCCCTTTGGATTGACGAACGCACCGGCAGTTTTCATGGATTTGATGAATAGAGTCTGTCGGCCGTATTTAGACAAGTTCGTGATTGTATTCATAGAAGTTGCGTTAAAAAACCGGAACAGCTCCGCATCTGACCGTCACTGTCCAGAAATGCCAAATAAGTGAATAAAAGTCCAAAATTCTTAAATTATAAAAATCAGAATATTAATTTCTCTTGCATTGCAAAATTTTCAAATTTGTCAATTATTTAGCAAAAATTGAGAATCGGATATTTCGGTTCTCAAATATATCTGATATTCTATAGTTTAAAGCTAGTAATTCAAATAATGGTATTAAATTAATTTTTTTTTATGTATTGGTGAGTCACTAGGACACATGTCCTAATCCTACCAAATTTTAATTATTTTAAAAATTAAAAACCAAATTTAAAATCAAGAGTTCATCCTCATTCTCAAAATTAACTTTTCACCTCCTTCTCTCTCTCCTCTCTCTCTTTTCGGCCGAAACCCTCCACCACCATCACCATTTTTATTTTTTTTCTTCTTCTTTTCCTCTCATTGCTAAGAATCAAAGATCCAAACAAGAATCCTTCACCATTTTGAAAGTTAGAATCCAAGTCTTCATCTTCTATTGTGAAGGTAATCACTTAACACTTCCATTTTTTTTAGTTTATAATCAAAAGTGGTATATTTCATATCTTTTATGTAAATGTTGTACAATCCAAGTTTTGGAAGTGAAATGGGATGCATTAGTATCTATATATTTGCTAATGAACCATTTAATGATGTTGAATTGAAATTTATGCATTTATATCAATTTTGTGTATAAATAAACTCTTAGGATGAGATTGTTCAATCTCATATGATTAAAGAGTTCTAAATAGTGTTAAATCACTAAGCTAGTGTTTATGTTGTCTTGCATGTGGTTGAAATTTTGATAATGAGAAGGATTACCATTGATATTTATATTATATGAGTTTTTGACTCTTGATACAATGAAGTGTTAGTATAAAAATGTTCTTATGAAGGAATTTTCCAAGTTCCACATGATTAAGAACTTATCAATAGTGTTAATGTCATTTTATATTATGTTATGTTCATGCATGCATACGTTAGTTTATTTTGTATTGAGGAGTGAAGACATGGTTTATATCTAAAAACCATGTCTAATGATCAATATTTGGTAGCATAAAATGGTATTCATTTCATTTTAGAATATGTCCAGAAAATGGACTCCACTTCTAGCTTGCACAACTCTCAAACCACTTGTCCAAATTTGGGGTTTTTGCTTCTAAACTTTAGTTTAGAGTGTTAGCTTTCTAAAAAGTCCAAAAACATTGAATTTGGAGTTGATTTGGGCACTTTAATGGAATTTACAAGAAAATGGTGCAATCTGTCCAGTAAAGACAGATTCATACACCTATCTTGTAGAGGCCATAACTCCCTTATTACTCATCCAAATTAAGTGAATCTTTTCCAAATGTTAGGATTTTGAGTTAGGTTTGCATCCATATATGGATCACCGTCTAATTCCAAGAATTGATACCTCAAAAACCTGTTACAAGTGAGGTATGTCACTGATCCGAAAATCAGTGACACTTTATTTTACAAAAATTATTTGATGTATCAAAAGTTATTCAAAAATTATGAAAAAATGCAGATTTAATCTAAACATATCATAGTTTCATCACAAAATTTGTGATTAAATAATTCTCTTGAGAAGTTAAGTTTCCGTGTTGAAATTACCGGATAACTTTCTGGACAGCATGTGCTGAATCCAGAAAGGTAATTTTATCAAGTTTAATTCATGTCTTATTATATTTTGGAACCTTGTATAGACAAAATGATTATGGACTAAGAAACTTATTTGATGGCATTTCATGGGACAATTGGACATATTGGTTGGACATCAGAATAGGGTATTAATGTGTTTTTTATGGCAACTCTTATATAGGGAAAGTTAAGGTGTGACAAAATTCATTAAGTTTAAAGTAAAGCTTCACTCGTTGCTTTCTTCAAGGTGAGTATTCACAGCCCCACTTTTATCGTTTTAATTGATTTTGGGGTGAAAAGCATGTTTAAATTGCGTATTTAAAGATTCATGAGAATTGTTTGAAAGTATTGCGAATTGACAATTTATAAGGCTTTGTTTAAAGCATTTGGAATTATAAGCTATATGATAAGTATGCAATTGATGTGTTGAGTTTTTAATGTTAAGACCCCGTGACACTACTATTAACTCGAAGAAAATCGGGCCTATAGTATTAGTGGGTAGCGCTATTTGGTGTGACAAGCCCACCTTAATGCTGACGAGCAGGGGTGCACTATACTAGAGAAGATGACTAAACATGTGGCATGAACCACCGCTGAGTTAGTTCATCGGGGGCGTTGTAATTGGTCAGGGACGGCTTAGTAGTGGCTCAACGTAATATTATCTTTGCATACACTTATCATAAAGAAATTTAAGTTGTGGTACTAATGAATCAAAGAATTGAAGTTGGTTTTTACGTACGTTCTACGAATGTTAACTTGCATATAAAAATGATTTGTGCATATTTAAAACCTGTGAACTCACCAACTCTTTGTAGTTGACCTTGGTTTTTATTCATGCTTTTCAGGAATCGAGAAAGTAATTCCATGATGCCTTATCAGCGCACTCATATTTTGAAGCAAGACTATTTTTGCTTTAAGAGTATCTTATGTTTAAAAGATTTGGAATTTGTAAACGATGACGATATTATGTTCTAAAAAATGTAATGTATTTTGAATGTTAAGTAAATGTTGGTATGTTTATAATCTTGTGCTATGGCATCGGAGCTGTTACGCCTCGTGTTTCCGATTTAGCGGGGTGTGACATAAAGTGAGTCGATAATCACTTACCATGTAAACATTTAATAATCAACCCCTAACTTACTTTATTGGGTAAGATTGTAGTCCATAAAATGGTACGTATGCAACAATTTATTCGGGTAAGCGCTTACTGGTTAAGAGTCGTCACTCTCACTTATCGGGTAAGACTCTCAATCTTTATCATCGTTCTTACCGGATAAGATTCTTTTTAGGTATGCACCCGTTAAATTTCGAAAAATGCTCTGAGATATTAGAAAATACAAACACCAAGTCTGCAGATTTCGTTATTGTTCTCTTCATTTGGACAAATTTTTATTTTTTATTTTTGATTTTTTTTCCTTGACCAATAAGTGTTTCATAAAAGTTTTCTATTAGAAACTTGTTGTTGTTGTTGTTGTTGTTACATCTTCAAACTTGTTTGTGCTTAGTTTTATTGTTTGTGCAAGATTTTGTATTATATACCTTGTGTTACAAATTTATTATATACAAATTTCTATGAGATGTTAGGAGGTTATTGAATTCCAAATAAATCACTCCAAATGGGTTTGGAGATGCAACATAAGCAACATCGGTCGAAAGTCGTGGTTGTCATTTGTCGACATGTTTTCAGACCTGACTTCATGATTTTGTCCCTTCCTATGTCGATAACCAAAAAAAGATGTTTTTTTTTTGCTGCCTGCGTTAAACGCACAACAATGTTTAAATTTATAAACCTGAGTTAAACCAATAAAGTGGTAAGTCGAGTATCTTTCTTCTTAGAGAGTGAGTTGGTGGTTAAGCTAATGATTTGTGTTGAACAAAATGCACGTGTGTCACTTAGATATGTTACTCACTTAAGCTCAAAGAAACTAAGTAAAAACCGAAATCTACTTGATACAAATGACCTTACTTCAAAAGATTTTGGGTTGAAAATGACATTGAATGCCAACGAAAACAATTCAAAAATGAACTCTTAATAATCATAATTAAGCCAATGACTGACGTAAATATTGAAAGGTGAGAACTTTTCTAAAACAATACTCCCTCCGTCCCAAAATAAATGTCTACATTTCTATTTATGTTTGTCCCAAAATAAGTGTCTACTTTCAAAAAGTAGATAGCTAAATTCTCACATTTACCCTTAATTAATGCACAAATACATAAGAGTTATGAAGAAAAATAAACATTAAATAAGGATAAAGATGTCATTTGATACCAAAAAGGGGTAATAATTATGCATGTCTAAAACTGTGTGTCAAGTCAATTGTGGACACTTATTTTGGGACGGAGGGAGTATCATCTAAACAAAATTATTGATTAGCGAACTTAATGAACCTTCAAAACAACAAATCATATAATTACTATGATGGAGATTAATTTATGAACTTGAAAAGTTGAAACTTTATTAAAAACTAAATAAATTATAGTGTCAGAATGATTAAGAGACTCTTATGATATAGTGTAAAATGAAATATGGTTGTTTGCTAATGGTTCATAATGAAATTAGTGTGCTGAATGGTAGGGAGGGGCATGATACAAAACCATTCAGAGGGTTTTGGAACCATCAAGAGGCATGCCTTTTTTTTGACAAACAAGATTCACCTCTTAGCGATTCAGATGTTGTCTCTTAATTTTACCATTAAGAGGTAAACAAACATCCACTAAACCATTAAGATCATCTCAATCCATTATCAACCATTCAAAAATCTCACTTTAAATGAAAAGCCAAGAGCTTACTTAGGAGGTAAGCGCTTACAGGTAAAAATAAACACTATCATTACTTACCGGGTAAGATTTTAGTCTACTAAAACGACACCGAATGCAACAATTTACCCGGTAAGCACTAACCGTGGTAAGAGTTGTCGCCCTCACTTACCGGGTAAGACTCTTGGTACTTGTCTCGCTCTTACGGTATAAGATTCTTGGTCCTTATCATATTCATCCGGTAAGGTAATGTGATTCAGTAAACGCTTACTCGTGTAAGCGTTTGGTAAATGGCCCCTAAAACTGTGAGAATCAAACTAGAACAAGAAGAAAAGCAACAAAATAAATTTGTAGAAGTCAATTTGTTATCTAGGCGTGTTCCAACCTCGATCTACCATTGTTGTGTGTGCTTGGAACCGAAACCCCACGTAATGGTGCGTATTACAGCCTCCATAACCCGTCAATTTTCTGCCTACAATAAAATTGGGTTTATAGGACGTCAACAATTTCTAACCGTCCTAATAATCCGCTTTACAAGACTTAATTTATAGGACCAAAAAATATCTGAAGGCATTGTAATAAGTTTATAGGATGTTTTTGGGTATCATAAAAAGTTTTCCATAACATTTTTATAAATAAAAAGAAACATCATTTTAGCTATATTATAGGACACTATTCGAAAAAGTGTCATATAAAAAGATGGGTTTAAAGGACACTTTCTCAAAACTGTCCTATAAACTTATTACAACGCCTTTATATATTACGCTTTATTTTTTGGTCGTATAAATAAAGTCTTATAAAGCAGTACGCTTATAAATTGGTGGCGTCCTATAAATCCAAGTTTATTGTAGTCGTTGGTTCTTCCTTGTCGAGCGCCCAAAACTATGTCGTGAATGTCCCCTTGATCGTTCCCTGTCTATGCGTATATATAAAATAGCCCAAAACACCCTTGTTTAACTTTTTTTTTATTATTCCACAATATCTTTTTTTTTTCAATTTTGCTGCTGTGGCCGGTTGTACCATGAGGCTTTACATAATTTCGACTAAGATGCAACTTGAATTTGCAAAAACACAAAACATGATAGTTGTAAGCCCGTTTCTTGTCTTTCCATGAAATCTTGAACCGCCTTAATCGGAGCTTGCATGACTTATATTATGTATGAACAAAGTGGCACAACCTTGCAAATATGTCCAACATCCTTATTTTGTTTCTATTTTCGCTTCGTCCCTTGATCATAAATGCTCACCAAAACACGTGCAAATTGTCTTTGTTACACCATTTTCATGTTCAAGACTTTGATTCGTACATGTATACCAAAATGCCATATCGACGCATCAAAGTTCCCTTAGTATCAGATAAAATGCATGATCTGTGTATATAAATTATAGCGTTTTACAACGCTACCATTTCTGTTTAATCTAGAACTTGGACGACTAATGTTGTGTTTTGATCTATATTTGCAATGTGACATTAATGGTAATTTATATTTTTTTGTACTTTATGTTATATATATGCAAGGTAATTTATAATTTAGAACATTTACAAAACAATTGTATTTCAATTAACATTAAATCATACAAAGAGTTGAAATGATAATTTTTTGTCACTAAGACTTTCTATTCTTAGCACTTACCAAACAGTTATTTTTCACTCTACACTAAATCATATAGAGCATCTTAATCATTCTGATCACTTAATCATTATACACCAAATGATTCAGTATTTGCCAAGCATCCATACTACCGATGTTTATAGACTAGTGAATTATCTCCTCCGTCAAAAAATGTGGTGGCAAAAGCATCCCACGATTGTTTGGAGGCACGACACCGAATGAAGGTGCTAATCAGAAACACGTCCATAGTTTTAGTTAACCAACCTTTGACTATAACATAGTTGATTCGCCATTTGTTGAACTAGGAATTTTTATGAGGTATTTTTGGTGTTATATACTAGGGGCGTAATGGTATTTGTTTCATAACATGTACATAAAAATATGTTTGAAAATGTTCATAACATGTTTGTTATGTTTTTGGATACATGATATTTGTTTCATAACATTTCTGTAATGAATTCGTAACACGTTCATGATGAATATAATATAATATGTTAATTTGTAACGTTCACAACATGTTCAAAGTGTTCATAAGATGTTCGTAACGTTAGTAAAACATGTTTGTAACATGTTCCTACAAAAAAAACTTCGATAGTACGGTAGGACCATGGTATTAAAGAACATATATCCGTACCATACCAACAATCTAGAATTGATACAATAGTACCTACCAAACATATTAAATGTCAACTTAATTGGTATTGTCGATACCATATTGGTTGGCTATAACACCCCTACTTAAGGGCGGACCTATGAAGGACTGTGGGATCTTGTGCACTCGCTCAACCAATTTTTGTAAATAGAATTTTTTTAGGGTATAAAAGATGCATATACTAAACTTTGAAGGATGATCCAGAAAATAAGAAAATACAAAAGAGATCAATCAAAAAATCGAAAAACTCACTAGAAATCAACCAAAAAACCGAAAAACCCACTGAATCAACCAAAAAAACTTAAATAACCCTCATAATCAACCAAAAAATTGGAAAACCAAAATCCCGCGAAACATTGGAATTCGGCTAAAGATGTATCAAACTTACGCCTACAACGTAGTCTGATGTCTTGCTCAAAAGGTCGACTCCATATGAAAAAAAACGTATTTTATTCTCTAAATCGACACAATTAACTTTTGCCGGATTCAAATATCAACCACTTTGGGACCAGAGAGGGCATAATTGGATTCATCCAATCCAATACCAATCAATATTATTGTGCCCACATTTATCATTTTTGTTGTGAGGTGTACACGAGTAAAAGATGACAAAAGGTCTTTTGGAACCATATCCTCGACCATGGTTTTAATGGGGTGAAGGGATTTTATTGGAAGTAGGGTGTCGACTACAAATATGTCATATACACAAATGGTTATTATTTGTTAGAAAATTCTTTGGAAAAATGGTTTACTCATATTGCAAACTTTTGAAAACAAAACAAAAAGTTCCAAAAACTTTTAAATGGGTTGATTTTTTATTAGTACCGGTAACAACACAACAGGTAGGGTATGAATATCCAGTTAAAATAACAGACAATGAAACAGGTAATTATCTATGTCATTGAACTCATCTCCATATCCATACCCTGGTCATTAATATAGCGGGTAATGGATAAATGGTAAAATAAATCACTTTGAACTACCAATGATATTGTTTAACATCATACATATAAATAATTTGTTATGGCCTCGTTGTGGCGTCGAGGCTGGCTTCGCCGTCATGTTGACCCATATGGCTCCACTCTACGGTTTGACTTTTGTTGTAACACGTTATGACATGATATAGCGCGTTATAACTCATTATTTTGTAACGTGTGGTCTTTTATTAAATTCTTTGAACATATAACTTGAGAAAGAATGATAATTATGTATGACACCTAAGACTTAAATAATCATTAAAAGAAAACATAAAAACTAAACCCTAAATAGAGTTGAACATGAATTATGTACTCTCATTCCTGTGCACATAGAGGAAAAATGATAATTATGTATTCTCATTCTCGTGCACAGACTCGAACATGAATTTTTTGAATATTGAAGAAAATAGTGAATAGAGACTTAAGGAATTTGATTTCGATTTTGCACTTTTAATTAATATCATTTTCTTATAAGCTTCATATATTTGATATATGAAGAAGATAACCACCGTAATAAAAAAAATTAAAAAAACAATGTAATCCCTTAAAAATCGCATGCAATCAATTAATTAAAAAAAAATCTCTAATTAAATATGGTGCAAATATCTAATCTACCCTTTTGATAATTTATAATAAATTAATAATTAAAAAACCAATCAAATTAGATGGACGGTTGTAATCTAGGTTGCAAGGGTTGCAACCTTTATGAGGGTTGCAAAATATCCTTCCTCTCTCTCTCTCTCTCTCTCTCTCTCTATATATATATATATATATATATATATATATATATATATATAAAACTGGTTCTTCTTTTCTTTAATTTTAGTTTCACAACTTTAAATGAATTTAAATTATTCTATGAGATTATTCAAAACACTAACACATACAAATATGTATACATATGTAGCATTGGGGTATGCCTTGATAAACATCGTGGTCTTGTCGTAACTTGTAAGGCTTGAAGCTTGACTTCACCGCCACACCACGTCTCATGTCATTTAGAACCTTAGTAAAAACATAAGTTCTTGAATATAGTAATTACAAACTATCTAATTTGTTCCAATAAATATTATGATGCTATTCTACACATAACTATAATGTAATATTTTAAAAAACCACGATATGAAAATTAAAAAACGACATTGTTTTTCATTGTATTTAGTTTTCCGACCTTGTATTGTCTCTCATTTAATCATCATAAACTCGTTTGTTATTTTTTTGACCTTGGTATTGTCTCTCATTTAATTATCATAAACTCGTTTCTTTGATGAATATAAAAAGAATAATTAAATTACATGTTAATATACGACATATATGATGGAATTATAAAGAAAATAATTAATATTTAACTTTGTATTATGTGTCTATATATAAAGGCTTAATTAATGAGAACCCTGAAATTTGTAAGATCCGTGAGACTCAATAAACCACTCATTTAAAATATTTATGATATTTATTAAATAATTAAATATAAAAGGGTAATTATTTTAAGTAATACAAAATACAACTCATAAAAGTATTTAATTAATTTTATTCCCCATAAATAGAAAAATTATAACTTATAAAAACATTTATTAATTGTTCACAATGTTTTTAGGGTTTAGGAGTATTTTTGGTTTTTTGTTCTTTATGTTGTATCACATTATGTATCATATTGTGTTCATAACATGATCACATACAATTTATAATAAAAACAGGTGGCCATAATTGTAACACCCGTAAATTCCTGTCTGTGAAAGCCAATCGCGTCATGAGTGGTCTGTGCGGAAAATGGGAAGAATCGAGCCTCAGTGCACTCTGGGCGATAGTGCCCTGGCGATAGTGCCCTGGGCACAATCGCCGAGCACAATCGCCAGCGGGGGTGTGCCCGCGGTACGTGTGGGGCGATAGTGCCCTGGCGATAGTGCCCTGGCACAATCGACGGGCACAATCGCGGTCGGCCCCCAGGTCTTTTAAGAGTCGCGATTCTCAACCATTTCCCTCACTCTCACTTCTATCTTCTTCCCTTTTCTCTCCCAAACACCAAAACTGAACCCTAACCTATTTTGGGGGTTTTTCTCTCCCCAAACCTCATGATTCTCAATCATCTAGCTAGTTGGGAGCTTGAACCACAAAACCTTCATCTTCATCTTCCTCATCAAGTTCAACGGTTGGGAGCTCGGGTTGAAATGTTGGATTGGGTGTTCTCGGAAGCCTCTTTGTCTTCAAGGGTAAGTTTTCTTGAATTAAGGTTATAAATGCTCCATTGATGGTTTCTTAGTGTTTGGTATCTCAAATCTCGGATTTGATGATTTCTTAGTGTAATGGTATGTTTCTGGTGGAAACACAATGCTTGGGTCTATAGAAGTGTGGGAGCACTTGCAGACATTGTGTCCGAGTCAGCTTTGAGGAACGGGTTTAAAGGTTGCGATGGTTCAGACCAAGCTAGTCGTTAGGAAATTTCGTCAATAGACAATAACTCTCTAGTGGTGATGATTTTGGAGACATTTGGTGGGAATGTCGAGGTGGACTTTAAGTACCAATGAATTTTGAGGAGACTTTGATGGGTCGTATTTAGAGGTATCTAAGGGAATTGTTTGTTTTGGAGTATTCGTGATGGAAATGACGGATGAGAGTCGTAAGTTACTCTTGAGGTAATATGAGCAACATAAGGTTGGGAGACAACCGAGATTTAATGATTAAGAAAATGATTAACCAAGGACTCAACTCTCATCCTGGCGTCGGTGAAATATGTTGAACATTGAGATTTATTTTGTAACGACACGTTATGAGAAACTCAGCGAAGACCTCAACCGGGAGGTAATCGGGTCTGTATATGAGGTGAAGTTCTATGAAGGCATCCCTTTGGGATAAGGAATCAATCGATCTTTCAAATGAGAATGTTGGGTGCTTGGTGATTCCAGATTTCGAGGACGAAATCATTCTAAGGTTGGGAGGATTGTAACACCCGTAAATTCCTGTCTGTGAAAGCCAATCGCGTCATGAGTGGTCTGTGCGGAAAATGGGAAGAATCGAGCCTCAGTGCACTCTGGGCGATAGTGCCCTGGGCACAATCGCCGGGCACAATCGCCAGCGGGGGTGTGCCCGCGGTACGTGTGGGGCGATAGTGCCCTGGCACAATCGCCGGGCACAATCGCGGTCGGCCCCCAGGTCTTTTAAGAGTCGCGATTCTCAACCATTTCCCTCACTCTCACTTCTATCTTCTTCCCTTTTCTCTCCCAAACACCAAAACCGAACCCTAACCTATTTTGGGGGTTTTTCTCTCCCCAAACCTCATGATTCTCAATCATCTAGCTAGTTGGGAGCTTGAACCACAAAACCTTCATCTTCATCTTCCTCATCAAGTTCAACGGTTGGGAGCTCGGGTTGAAATGTTGGATTGGGTGTTCTCGGAAGCCTCTTTGTCTTCAAGGGTAAGTTTTCTTGAATTAAGGTTATAAATGCTCCATTGATGGTTTCTTAGTGTTTGGTATCTCAAATCTCGGATTTGATGATTTTGGAGAAATTAGGGTTTTAATCTCGTTTAGGGATTTCGGTGTATAATGTTTGGGGAATGTTTCTAAATGGTTTGGATTGTATGGATCTAGGTTTTGGAAGTTCTCGGCTTGAGGATTCAAGCGGCCTTCAAAAGGAGCTCGTTGGGTAAAATCTAGATTTAGCCTAAATCTAGCAAAGTGAGTTCAAGTTGATTTGTGAAAACGGTGTACATGCCAAAATGTCCATTTTAAGTGTCTATGTGTTTTACATGAAATTATCAAATATTGGAGTATTTGCTAATCTTTGATTTGTTGAAGTATTTAACTCTATAAACTTTGTATAACACCACATTTGAGATTTTTGGGCTTTGATATATGTGTCATAAATGAACGTGTTTTGAAGTCTTATTGTATAAATGGATCTTTAGTCAAAGAAATACGTTTTTAAATGTTTGTCGGATTTTATGCATCGTTCATGAAACGGAATGTTTTATAAAGTATTACTTGCACTTTTATGTGAGGTACTTGAAAGAATATTTATAGTCTCATTTTATAATTTTCATTCTTATCAGCTGTTAAATTTGGAAAATGCATAGTTTGTGTTACGAGGCATTTGGAAGATATAAGAGTATAAGTTCATTTGGAAAATAGGTTGCCTCAACTAATGTTGAGTTTCGAACTAATCTTACCTTTAGTCGTGGTGTTTGCATATCCGTTGGTCGAGTGCGTTTTATCGTATTCTTATTTGATTTATCAACGGGTGCTAAGCCTACGGCTTGGTATTTTTATTTGATTTGGAGCCTTTGGACAATTGTCCAGTTTTGGTAGCTCGACTTCGAGCCTTGTTGGCAATTTGGATGAAGCTCGTTAGGTATCGGGTGCGATGTAAGTCCTACGAGCTACACGTTAGGTATCGGGTGCGATGTAAGTCCTTCGTGCTGCACGTTAAGGTACCGGGTTGCGGTATAAGTCCTTCGTGCTCAAGTATTACGATATTAGATGAGGGGCTCGACATAGGAACCCGACGGGGTTGAACTCGAGTTTCCGTGGGTGTACGTTTAAAGCTACCGAGCCTGACATCTCTTGCGTGTACTTTTGTTTATACGACTAGTCATAACAACATAAAATAGGCTTACTTTGTGGACCGCCACATTTTATAGAATCGGGAATCCCCCGTCACCGAAAGGTGTTGTTTTTGGGTATTGAGTTTTATTATCCAAGTTTTCGGTGACGTTTTGTATGATTGGGTTTTACCCCTGATTTATGGGTTGAGTATTATCCCCCACCCGTGTTTTGGGGTGTTTTGGGATATAAGGTTTAACCGTATCTTCATAAATGGAGAGTTCAGTTTATACTTACGTTTTTATCATTATCTTTGAAGTAGTTGGCTTGGAAAACGTTTTAATTGGTGTTCTTTACCTAAAATGCATATTGTTGAAAATGAGTCGTTTTCACATGTAAGACGTATCATATTGAAGGACTATAACTTTTAACCGCATTCTTTCTTTTAAACGATTATTTTATATATGATGAAAACTCTTGAGCTCACTAGGCGTTAAGCCTAACCTTTTTATTTGTCGGCATGTGCATCAGGTTTCAAGGTTGGGAGTTGGTCCTAGCAATCCCATGAAGAGTCGAGCCTTAGCTTGTGCAAATGTAAGTAGTTGGTGAAGTCTTCCGCAACGTTGGAGATAGTAACTATTATGGGGTTTTAGTAGCACCCGTCCTTATCATAGACTTTTGTATAGAAGGAATGGTTGTATTGAGGTTAAGTCATAATTTGTGGTTGAAGATGATTTATTTATTGATGTATTTAGTAAATTTTAATAAGTTACTATTTCCAGATTTAAGGGTGTTACAAGTTGGTATCAGAGCTTAAGTTTGAGAGAATTAGGTATTGATTGTAGGATGCCTAGACTCAAACTAGCGTTTTTATAAGCGATTGTAAGTGAAGTTGCACATTAGGAACCTTAAGATAAGATATGATGGAGTTGATCGAGTCACTAGAAACGGGAAAATTGTCAAGGATCGCAAGGATGATCATGTATGGTACGTTCATAATGGCACCTGGCCAGTGTTATGGTGAACCTACATATTACATGTGTATACTTGAACTACCTTGGTACGATTACCGTTGGGGTAGTGAGAAGGTTTCTAAGCGAGTAATCTAAGGAAACGTTGATGTCTATAGCAATGTCACGTTTAAGTGATAGTTAAGTGAGTTGAATGCATTAAGTTGATCGTCTTGCGTAAGAATAATTGGTTGGAGTAGAACCTTGAGCTTATGGAATTGACGTCATACGAGGAGGGATTGTAAGGTGAACCGATGAAATATCCGAGTGTCGCTTTAAGATGTGGAGTATCCGGATGACAATAGTAGGAAGTTGAGATTGTTGTCCTAAGATGCTTGATACACCCGGATGGTATTAGTATGTCGGGTTGTTGAGAAGCGTAGTCTAGAGTGGTGAATGCCGACCAAATTCATGCACTAAAATTTATTTCTAAAATAAATTTGCATAAATTGTTTCTTGTGTTCGTAAAACAGAAAGTGGTTTATATTATAAAGTTTTGGTAAAGCATTTAGCACGCATCAGATTTTAAACTGTGAGCTTAAGCATGCATAAATTGTTTTGTTACACGTAATTGCAATTTGTTATCAAAATCTCCTTATTCACGTCTCCTGTTTAACGCTATTTGCGGATATTGTAATATCCATGTTTTAATGTCACTTGAGCATTGGGCAAGTAGCTATGAGATTTTAACCTAGGCATTGGATCTCCTCCACATATGTCAATGGTTTTAAAGGAAAAGTTATTCCCACGCGTTGAGTCGGAATTTCTTGAGAATTTTAGTTTGTGTGAGTTTTGTTGAAATTTCATGGAGTATTGTTTTATATGATGCCTTTCCGTGCGTGAGTTTTAATTTTGCTTCTTTTAAGCTTACGAGTTAGTTGGCGTCGTGTCCCATGTGAATTTTGTTAAAGGTGTCATTTTATCTTTCATTGCATTAAAAGAGGAAACTCTTGAAGGCTTAGTGTTTTAGCCATATTGTTGTCTTACATCCTTGTTGAGAAATGAAAATTTGTCACCGCATGATTTTAGCATTATTGAGTTTTGCGAAAATTCAGTTGGGTTTAGGGTGCCTCGTCTTACGCCATTTTGCGTTGCGTAAAATAATTTTGAAAACATGTGCATATGAATCATTGTGTGCGTTAATTTACGAGTTGTGTTCAATACCTTGTTTCATGCGAGTCTTGCATCGACACTTTTTCAACCGTAATGAGGCACCTTGAAAAATCGAAATGTCGCATGATTGCATCTTGAGTTTCACACGAGTATATGTGCATACTTATGGGTTGAATCCGACTTTCACTCGCGTGAGTAAATATGCGAAGTATTTATCTTCTCTTAAATTAAATTTTTACTCTAAGCATGCTTCGCTTGTTGACCTTGCTGTTATAAATTTTCCGCAATATATGAAACGAATTTTCGAATTGCATATCGTTGTAGTTACCATCTTGGTCAAATGTGTCTTATCGAGGCGGCTTAAAGTTTTAAACTCGATTTGAGAATTATTTACATTCTTATCATTTCATCGAACTTTGGAGAATAAACTGTTGCATATGGAGTGGTTAATAATTTTATGTCGCAACGACTTTTGGGTTGGGAAGTCAGAACGTTAAAAAAATTAATTTGTGAATGTCTCTTTCGGGAAATGTACAAACTTTTATTTCACATGTTATAGTGCGGAAAGTTATCTTTCATATGCATAGTATAAATTGATGCATTACTAGGACCATGGTAGTCCGTTTGAAAATTTAGTTACGCATCTCTTGTTACCGTTTTATTTACGTAAGTATTGAACAAACGAGTTTTTGGAAATGGTTTCACATGTGTTGTGTGGTTATTCAATTTTGAAACCTATCGCATGGACGGTAGTGTATTTTGTCGCACGTTTAATCGTTAGGAAGCCTTTGTATTCGGAAGTTTTATAAACTTAAATTGGCATACTAGTTGAAAACCCTTGAACTCATTAGGCCTATAGATTTTAATCCTGGCGTAAGAGCAGTTGTAAGTAGGGACTAAGGGAGTCCTTGGAATTGGAGGCGTCGGATGTTCCGACTTGCGGTCAGTCGTGAAAGTTTGAGTTTCAGTTTTGAATCTGTGCGCACCTGTTTTATGGAAGTGGTAGATTTAAGTCTTCTCCGCTAGTTAAGGGGTGATTTCATACTTCGGTAATCATGCGGAATAAGGTCTTATGTGACTATCTGCGCTCCTTTTGGGATTCGTTGTGATGGATTGCTAGTCGGTGTCACATCATGGGTTGTGTTGTTGGCATACCGTCTTGGTGGGTGCCGCAATTAAAAGGAAATTTTGGTGATCTGTTTGTTATAAATGCGCGATTTGGAATTTTAGCATTTTGTTAGGTGTCTGCCTTAGTGCGACGATCCGTCTGGAATGAAATCGTGGACGGGATGTCTACATTTTCGAGGTCACCGTTTAGTCTTAAGTGTCGACTTGTTTTCTTGAAGTCAATGGGTCTTGGAATGTTTGGAAGTATTCCAGTTGGATTATGGGAAATAATGACCTTTCGGTGATGGAAATTAAAAGAGGGTTAAGTGTTGATGTTTAAGTACCGATGTGTATAAGCATCCCCGTGGTGATAAAGACTTTGTTAAAGGAATGTTGTGTAGTTGGGGTTGGAACGGAGTTGAGTGATAGCCGAATTTGGGTTAACCAGTTACCTAAAGGACGCATTGGTGTGCCTTGGAAGGACATCTTCATCAATATTGGGAGTGGATCTGTAGGAATCTGAGGATTCATGGGATTTGGGATAATCGACTATCAGTAGAGCGTAATGGTATGTTTCTGGTGGAAACACAATGCTTGGGTCTATAGAAGTGTGGGAGCACTTGCAGACATTGTGTCCGAGTCAGCTTTGAGGAACGGGTTTAAAGGTTGCGATGGTTCAGACCAAGCTAGTCGTTAGGAAATTTCGTCAATAGACAATAACTCTCTAGTGGTGATGATTTTGGAGACATTTGGTGGGAATGTCGAGGTGGACTTTAAGTACCAATGAATTTTGAGGAGACTTTGATGGGTCGTATTTAGAGGTATCTAAGGGAATTGTTTGTTTTGGAGTATTCGTGATGGAAATGACGGATGAGAGTCGTAAGTTACTCTTGAGGTAATATGAGCAACATAAGGTTGGGAGACAACCGAGATTTAATGATTAAGAAAATGATTAACCAAGGACTCAACTCTCATCCTGGCGTCGGTGAAATATGTTGAACATTGAGATTTATTTTGTAACGACACGTTATGAGAAACTCAGCGAAGACCTCAACCGGGAGGTAATCGGGTCTGTATATGAGGTGAAGTTCTATGAAGGCATCCCTTTGGGATAAGGAATCAATCGATCTTTCAAATGAGAATGTTGGGTGCTTGGTGATTCCAGATTTCGAGGACGAAATCATTCTAAGGTTGGGAGGATTGTAACACCCGTAAATTCCTGTCTGTGAAAGCCAATCGCGTCATGAGTGGTCTGTGCGGAAAATGGGAAGAATCGAGCCTCAGTGCACTCTGGGCGATAGTGCCCTGGGCACAATCGCCGGGCACAATCGCCAGCGGGGGTGTGCCCGCGGTACGTGTGGGGCGATAGTGCCCTGGCACAATCGCCGGGCACAATCGCGGTCGCCCCCAGGTCTTTTAAGAGTCGCGATTCTCAACCATTTCCCTCACTCTCACTTCTATCTTCTTCCCTTTTCTCTCCCAAACACCAAAACCGAACCCTAACCTATTTTGGGGGTTTTTCTCTCCCCAAACCTCATGATTCTCAATCATCTAGCTAGTTGGGAGCTTGAACCACAAAACCTTCATCTTCATCTTCCTCATCAAGTTCAACGGTTGGGAGCTCGGGTTGAAATGTTGGATTGGGTGTTCTCGGAAGCCTCTTTGTCTTCAAGGGTAAGTTTTCTTGAATTAAGGTTATAAATGCTCCATTGATGGTTTCTTAGTGTTTGGTATCTCAAATCTCGGATTTGATGATTTTGGAGAAATTAGGGTTTTAATCTCGTTTAGGGATTTCGGTGTATAATGTTTGGGGAATGTTTCTAAATGGTTTGGATTGTATGGATCTAGGTTTTGGAAGTTCTCGGCTTGAGGATTCAAGCGGCCTTCAAAAGGAGCTCGTTGGGTAAAATCTAGATTTAGCCTAAATCTAGCAAAGTGAGTTCAAGTTGATTTGTGAAAACGGTGTACATGCCAAAATGTCCATTTTAAGTGTCTATGTGTTTTACATGAAATTATCAAATATTGGAGTATTTGCTAATCTTTGATTTGTTGAAGTATTTAACTCTATAAACTTTGTATAACACCACATTTGAGATTTTTGGGCTTTGATATATGTGTCATAAATGAACGTGTTTTGAAGTCTTATTGTATAAATGGATCTTTAGTCAAAGAAATACGTTTTTAAATGTTTGTCGGATTTTATGCATCGTTCATGAAACGGAATGTTTTATAAAGTATTACTTGCACTTTTATGTGAGGTACTTGAAAGAATATTTATAGTCTCATTTTATAATTTTCATTCTTATCAGCTGTTAAATTTGGAAAATGCATAGTTTGTGTTACGAGGCATTTGGAAGATATAAGAGTATAAGTTCATTTGGAAAATAGGTTGCCTCAACTAATGTTGAGTTTCGAACTAATCTTACCTTTAGTCGTGGTGTTTGCATATCCGTTGGTCGAGTGCGTTTTATCGTATTCTTATTTGATTTATCAACGGGTGCTAAGCCTACGGCTTGGTATTTTTATTTGATTTGGAGCCTTTGGACAATTGTCCAGTTTTGGTAGCTCGACTTCGAGCCTTGTTGGCAATTTGGATGAAGCTCGTTAGGTATCGGGTGCGATGTAAGTCCTACGAGCTACACGTTAGGTATCGGGTGCGATGTAAGTCCTTCGTGCTGCACGTTAAGGTACCGGGTTGCGGTATAAGTCCTTCGTGCTCAAGTATTACGATATTAGATGAGGGGCTCGACATAGGAACCCGACGGGGTTGAACTCGAGTTTCCGTGGGTGTACGTTTAAAGCTACCGAGCCTGACATCTCTTGCGTGTACTTTTGTTTATACGACTAGTCATAACAACATAAAATAGGCTTACTTTGTGGACCGCCACATTTTATAGAATCGGGAATCCCCCGTCACCGAAAGGTGTTGTTTTTGGGTATTGAGTTTTATTATCCAAGTTTTCGGTGACGTTTTGTATGATTGGGTTTTACCCCTGATTTATGGGTTGAGTATTATCCCCCACCCGTGTTTTGGGGTGTTTTGGGATATAAGGTTTAACCGTATCTTCATAAATGGAGAGTTCAGTTTATACTTACGTTTTTATCATTATCTTTGAAGTAGTTGGCTTGGAAAACGTTTTAATTGGTGTTCTTTACCTAAAATGCATATTGTTGAAAATGAGTCGTTTTCACATGTAAGACGTATCATATTGAAGGACTATAACTTTTAACCGCATTCTTTCTTTTAAACGATTATTTTATATATGATGAAAACTCTTGAGCTCACTAGGCGTTAAGCCTAACCTTTTTATTTGTCGGCATGTGCATCAGGTTTCAAGGTTGGGAGTTGGTCCTAGCAATCCCATGAAGAGTCGAGCCTTAGCTTGTGCAAATGTAAGTAGTTGGTGAAGTCTTCCGCAACGTTGGAGATAGTAACTATTATGGGGTTTTAGTAGCACCCGTCCTTATCATAGACTTTTGTATAGAAGGAATGGTTGTATTGAGGTTAAGTTATAATTTGTGGTTGAAGATGATTTATTTATTGATGTATTTAGTAAGTTTTAATAAGTTACTATTTCCAGATTTAAGGGTGTTACAATAATATTTAATTAAAACATTATATTTGATAGTGTTTTACATCGTGATACTATAGGTTTTAAGTTCATTGGAGACACTTGGTTGGTGTTAAAATTTGATTATTGATTTTGTTCACAATGTGTATTCAAGAGTTATTGTATAATGCTTTTAGGTATTTCTAGTTTTTTTTATTATGTTTTTGTGTTTACAAGTTGATGACACGTATAATAAAAACATGTGGTCACAATATTTAATTGAAACAATAAAGTTGATAGTAGTTAGAACATCTACAACAACTATGCTAAAATAGAAAAAAAAATGGGATTTTAGCATTTTTGTTGCTCAAACAGTTATGCTATCATGTATGCTAAAATAGAGAAAATAGAAAAGAGATTGTAAAAATCTCTAAGGCATCCTTTGGCAAAAATAAGTTACCTTATTTTCTGAGTATATGCTTGAATGAACATAAACTTGGTTTTCATGATTTTTTTTTGCGATTATCCAATTATTCTCTCATTAATATTGATAATTATTTATTAACTATTAATTATAAATAAATATTAATTATTATTAATTAATATTAATTGAAAATTATAAACTAAGTTTCAATTATAAATTAATACTAATATTTAATTATTTATAATTATATTAATTTTTTTTAATATTAATCAATATATTTTAGTTATCAATTATTATTATTTTTTAGTTATTTTTTGATTATTTTTTTCATATTATATGTAACAGTTATTTAAAATTATGAGTTAATTTAGATTTTTTAAAATTTGGTTTAACAAATTCAAAATTTATAATATATATAATAATAAGTTTTAAATCTTTTTATCAAACATATCACATTATTTAGGGAAAAGTCTGAAAAACCCCCTCAATAAACTATCTAATTTTGAATGATTAAGTCCCTAAACTATTTTTTTAATGATAAAACCCTTAAACTTTCCAAAACTGGTTAAATACATTCTTGTAACCTGTAAATAGGGGTGTAAACGAGTCGAACTTTTAACGAGCTACTCGAGCTCAAGCTCGTTTATCTCGAGCTCGAGCTTAATTATTCTCGAGCTCGAGTTGATCTCGAACAGAAAATAGAACTCGTTTAACTTATCGAGCCGAACTTTATAACACCAATGTTCAACTCGGCTCGTTCGAAAACTTGATTCAATTTTTCGAGTCGAGTCAAGTCGAGCCGAGCCATTCGAGTATATACTCTTTTTCGAGCCAAACATGCTCATATATTTATTAATCATACAATAAAATATAAAATTAAAATTATCGAGTTCAAGTCGATAAACGAGTTAATCGGTCGCGAGTTCGAACCCATAAACGAGCATCGAGCTCGATCTCGATAACTCAAAAAATATTCGAGCTCGAGCTCGAGTCCAGTATTAATTTTTTGAGTCCGGCTCGATTAACCTACTACTCGACTTGACTCGTTTACACCCCTGCCTGTAAAAACAGGTTAATGTGATAAGGTTTTGGGAAAAGTCTAAAGAAACCCAACAAACTATCTAATTTTGAATATTTAAGTCCCTAAATTTTTTTAACAAATAAAGCTTTAAACTTTTTCTAAATCTTTTTGTCAAATAAATTATTGAACTTTTTTAAACAAATAAATCCCAAACTTCTCTTGAAGAAAAAAAAACATGAACTTAATTTTGAACAAATAAATCTTTTTTTTATTTTTGCATGAACAAAAATAATATATACAATTCCTCTCACCGACAATATAGCAAAATGAACCAATTAAAGAGAGAAAAATATATTTTTTTATTACTAATTTCGAATCATTCAAAAGTTATGTCTAAAACTTAAATAGATACGTACAATTGTACAAAAAATATACTCATCCTTTCATAAAATATAACAAGAAAAATGTCAATCCTTTCACAAAATATACCAAAAAAACGTCAATTCGTTCTCAAATATACCAAAAAAAAACTCCGGTAAGTGTTTACCGGCTCATTTACTTTACTGGATGAACATCACAAGGGCCGAGAATCATACCCGGTAAGAGCGATATAAGGATGGAGAGTCTTACCCGGTAAGTGGATGTGACAACTCTTACCCTGTAAGCGCTTACCGGGTAAATTGTTGCACGCAATAACTTTTTGATGGACTGCAATCTTACCCGGTAAAATAAGTTAGGGTGTCGCTTTTTACCGGTAAGCACATACCGGGTAAATGTTTGGGTAAACGTTCCCTTAGTTGATGGTGTACATTAAAGTCAAACGGTCGATTAGACTCTTACTTTAAATTAAACATTACTTTGTTATTACAAATGACATAACTTTTAATATATTTTTGTTAGTAGGATAAACATATAGGGCATTTTTTTTATATATTTGTGATGGGATGAACGTTTTTGGTATATTTCGTGAAAAAAATATATGTGTTTTTTTGGTACATTTTATGAAATGATTGGTGGTTTTTTGGTATATTTAGTGAAAGAACGAATATAATTTTTGTATGTATCTATTTATGTTTTAGGCATATCTTTTAAATTATTCGGAATTAGTAATAAAAATGGTATAATTTTTCTCCATTTAATTGTTCATTTTGCTTTAATGTCGGTAAGTGGATTTGTATATATTTTTCTGTTCATGCAAAAAAAAATTTGGATTTATTGGTTTAAAATTAAGTTCATGATTTTGTTTCTTAAAAAAAGTTTAGTAACAACTTTTTTTAATCACATACACTAGATCAATTAATCTAACAATTAATAAAGTGTTTTTCGGGTTTTTATTTGTTTAAGGCTTTCTTCTGAACCCCACTCTCACTCTATAGTTTGATAAAACATATTTAGACCACGTGCGATTACAACACATAACGACAATAATCAAGCGGATTCCGTCAAATGTAACATAATTTAACTACACATCAATTATATTAACACAATTCATTAATCTTGAACAATTATTTTCATCACATGTATAGCCAAAGGACTAAAACACACGACACAAATATATCCCAGATCTAAAACCACAAAAATTTAAATAAGAAACTTATAATCCTTCATGTCATGATCAAGAAACTAATCAACATCTCCATATATTCTCCATCATCTTCTATGATTTTCCGGTGGCAGCATCCCAAATTTCACCCACCCTCTCCGTCGTCTTGTCTGCTGCATCTTTGGCACCATCCAAAATCTCCTCGTTTACCGCCTTCGCTGTATCAACCGCTTTGTTCGTATCCTTTCCAATCTTCTCTACGATCTTTTCATTCATGTCAGTAACATCTTCATTCACCTTTTCACTCTCTTCCTTCAATGTATTGATTGATATATCCTTTATTTCTTCAACAGCTTTTTCCACTTTCGAGTCTCCGCCTGTTTTCTCCGATGATTGTGCTCGGATGGAGGGGAAAGTGGTATTGGGTTTTCGGAGGGAGAGTGAGTTGGGTGGTTGGTGAGTTGGGAGGAGAGAGGAGCGGTGGAGGGGGGCGGAGGAGAAGGTGGAGGAGAGGGAGGATGTTAGAGAGGTAGACATGGTTATGGTTTGAATGAATTGAATTGAATTGAATTGAATGGAATGGAATGGAAGGGAATCAAGGAGAGAAAAGGTGGTTTTATAGGGTTTTTGTAACTTGCAGTTATTGGAAAATGGCAAAAGGAGCCCCTAAGGTTTTGTGAATGTGTAAAGAAGTCTTTGAATTTAGTGGGTAGTTACATTTTAGTCAGACACCACTATTTTCAATGGACATAGTTTTAGTAATTACTTTAAAATATAATGATTTTAAATCAATTTCTTAAATGTTATATCAACAAATAAATTGCTATAATGTAATTAAATAAAAAGAAGAAAACTCTAACTATATATTTGTTATCATAATTAAATAACAAAATATTAATTTATTAATTAACAATAACTTATTAAATTAGAAATAAAATAATTATTGAAATATATGATTAAAAGTTAATTAAAAAATATTTTATTTTAATTTATGGAATCTTATATGATTTTTTAAAATGATTGTTAAATAATTATTTTTGTATATAATTTATTGATAAATAAAATTAACAAAAATATTAACTCATAACGTTTATCAAAGAATAAAATATTATATTAATATACAAAGTAAATATTTATACAGATCATTACTGTCAACTAGTATTGTTAATAAAACCGACAAAAAGACAATGTAACAACTATTGAATATCGAGAAGGAACAGAGCTAATGAGAAAATTTACTATAACTTGTAAAGAACAAAAGGTGATAACGAAGAGCTTGAAAAACGAAAGATAGTCATAAAATTGATGGAAATTAATTCTTTGACTATTATTGAAGCACACAAAAATGGCATAAAAATGAACCTCAAATAAAATTTAGCAAACAATGATTTAATTTGATTATGTTGTATTATTAGTTATTTTTTGTAGTACTACTTAAATGTTCATTTATTTTATAAACTTAAATATTATATATAGTTTTATAGATTTTTTTAAAATATTAATATTTATAAATTTATTTATTTCACTTATAAAATTAAAAATTTATAATTTAACAATAAATAGCTTAATAAATACAAAATTATCTATATTATTAAATAATTTTTTATAACAAAAATCATATATTGAATAAATTATATACATTTTTATAAACATATGTCACACATCATAAAAATACTTTATGCAACAAGAAATTCTACCTCATAATTTTTATACGAATTTATGCCTAATAAGCCAAAATCACCTTAGTTATATTTTTAAATTATACTTTTCTATTGTATCTTTGTTATATGCTCTTAGTTATATTTTTATTTCGTAAAAACGTAAAAGAATAAAGTAAATATTATTCATATTCAACATTTATATATTTTAAAAGTATTAACAAGAATTATTAATGATGTATTTTGTTAAAGTAATAAATAATTTTTTGGCCATAGATTTACATTGATTGAATTTATATATAAAAATACTATATAAATATAAAACAAAAATAATAAATAGATAAATAGATATTATTTCAACGGATAGTTGAGCTTTTTGTGACAGAAATATCCATTTTTGGGAAAGGAACGAGAATGTGACCCATTTATCAAAATAAAACTTTTTTGCAAATGACTCATGAGAGTAGTCGACGCCCTACTCATCAGAGCAGTCGACACAACACCCTACTCATTAATATTTGCAACCTTTAATAAATATAACCCCTTTATCCCATTACTACCAATACCATGGTCGACGTCTCGACGATGATGGTTCTGGAAGACCTTCATCACCTTATAACCACATATATGATATACCTCACAACAAAATTACGTATGTATTTTTTGAATATGGTCAATTACTTTGGAATGAAGGATCCATGTCTTACAATTAATTATTACTGCTATGACATCTGAGTAGAGTGATACATGATAAGTAACGGATTTAAAAATTGATCATTTAACCATGATTAAAGCACAAAAGAAATGGAGTGAAAGTTAACTTCAACACCTTTTAAACAAATAATGTTGTAATTTATTACTCCTCCGTCCCAAATTAAGTGTTCACCTTACTATTTTAGTTTGTCCCAAAATAAATGTCCACTTTCAAAAGTAAGTTTCAAATTTCCCATTTTACCCTTAATTATAAGGTGGAGAAAGTTTCTCTCTCTATTTTCAAGGGTAAAAGTGTATTTTCGTTATTTAAAAAGTGTAATAATTGCACATTCCTAAAACTGTGTGTCATTTTCATTGTGGACATTTATTTTGGGACGGAGGGAGTATTATTTTTGTTGAAGATTTGTAATTTCTTATAGCGAATATTAAATATTAGATACAAAGTTATATATCTACATATGTCAAACATCATAAAAAACTTCACATTGCATTAGCAATTAGAAAATTTGCCCCACTATTTTAGCAAATTTCTATTATTTCAGCAAAAAGTGTTACATACGTTAATTATTTTTTAATTTTTTGAATTATATATAATTTTTATATTTTTATTTTGTGGGTACATTAAAAAGAAAGTAAAATAAGTATATCAATATTTGTATTATTTTAATGTTACTGACCGTAATTTTTAATGATGCAATTTGTGAATGAAATAATTATTTTTTAATCATATATTTGCAATATTAAATTTATGTATAACAATGTGATATACATATAAAATAAATAAACGGAATAATTCATAAATGAAAAAAAGTGTAAATAAAGTTTTAAATTACAAATCAATTAATCGTGGGACTTTTTTTGGACGTCAAAAATACTCATTTTGGGAAGGCGACCCCTACAAAAAAAATAGTCGACACCCTATATATTCAAAAAACATTTGTAACCTTTCAATAAAATCGAGTGACCCCACTACCACCATGGTCGACGAGGATGGTTCCAAAAGTGATACAGAGAAAATTCAAGAGTTAACAAGTTTTTCATAAATTATTGGAAGAGTAGAAAACGAGTTTGACAGAAGCATGTAATTATGCATCGGAAACGAAAAACCACTCTCTTACGCGACTTCTTCTGCGTCATGGGTCGCATGTCGGGTCGCAGGCGTGCCCTGACGGGTCCTAAACGAAATGCATTTATTTGTTTATTTGATTATTTTGTTTCTTAATTAGCTTAGGATAATTATCTAGTTTTAGTTATTATTTATCAGGTTTATAATTAGATTAGGATTATTATTAGTTTATTTTAGAGTAAATTACACTTTTGGTCCCTGTGGTTACCGCATACTATCAAGTGTAGTTCCCATTTCAATCTAATTATAATTTTGGTCACTATGGTTACCATTTTGATTAACTTTGTTAAAAGAACTATGTTAACTAAAGGGTATTTTGGTCTTTTTAGTCTTTTTTATTTTCATTTTATAAGATATTTTTTTTTATCTTTTTCTATTTTTAAAAATAAACTTCAATTTACAAATGCTTAAAGCATACGTATAACCTCTCACCACCCCACACCATAGTCCATTAAAGTCTCCGGTGAACTCTCCGGTGGTCTCTATGATCATCTTCTTCGATGAACCTAAACAAAGAAACAGGAAAAAAACCCAAACATAAACAAACTAAATGCATCCAAATCAAAAGAAACTTTTTGTTTCCACGAAAAGCTAGCAAACCCAGAAAGATGAATATGGATCTGTGTTTGTAAGAGTGGGGAAAAACAAAAAAAAAACTTAAAGCATATGAAACAAACCCTCATTCCATCCCCAACCCCTCTGATCATGTTATTTAGCCAAACCAAATCGGTGCAACCATTCAAACCTCTTCCCCCTCTTTCTCCGGCTACCAAACTGTGAACATCTCCGGCGAACCCATTCACCATCATATGTGTCCCTCGATCACCATTAGCATCTGTTGTATTTCAATCACCACCACCTCACCCACACCCCTCAGTCCTGCGACCCCAACAATAAGTCAAAACCTAAATAATCAAAGCCAACAGAGAGAAAGGGAAGAGATCGAGAGGGAGCATCCATCTGGGTTTTGGATCTGTTACAACATCTTCTCCTACCCACCTCATATTTGACTACGTTGCTCCTTTTCACCATCAATCTCGGTTTTGGATCTGTTACTGCATCACCATCGAGGACGATTGCAAGTGTTCCAGGTATCATGAACGATTGCAATAGAGAGAAAGAGAAGATGGTGGAGAAAAGGAAGAGAGAAGAGGGGGGAGAGAGAGAGAGATCGGTAGCCGACGGTGGAGTATATCGCTGGAGAAACAGAGTTGGAGGCAGGGACGGACCCAGCAATTTTTTTATACGGTGGCACCACATAATATAGACAAAAAAATTTACAAAAAACACGGTTTTATCGACGTGTCTTCATCTTTTTACCGACGTTAAACATTGTCTGATGTGTTTTTTTTTTTGCCTAATTCCACCATTTCGAGGAATTTTTAAAGTTTTTTGCTTAATTTCGAAGAATTTTTAACCTTTTTATTGATTTCGAGGGATTTTTTTCGGTTTTTTTGGTTGATGTCAGAAGTTTTATTTGTTTTTTTGGTTGATTTCAAAAGGCTTTTTTTGGTTGATTACAAGTTACGGTTGCACCTTCTTGAAGTTTTCAAAATAATACGGTAGCACCTTACAAAACGATATGGTTGCACCTTTCACGAACCTAAAAATCTTACCCTTCGTCGGAGAAAAGATACGGTGGCACGTGCCACCCATGCCACCATGGTAGCTCCGTCCATGGTTGGAGGTCGAAAACGGCGGCTTGATTCTTGAGGGATGGAGTTTGCTTTTGAGGAATGGTCCTTACACAGGGTTGCTGAGTGTGTGTGTGTATATATATATATATACCAAGAGGAGGAGATACAGGATCGTAACAAATTTGGACAATATATTAAATAATATAGATAAATATGCAGAGTAAGTAAGATTTTCATATCTATATATAATTGAACAAAATATACGATCATATCCAAGAATAAAAGTTTTAATATGTTCAATTAAATGTAAAGGACGAGTGCTTGGAATAAATATATGAATCTTATGACGATCATCAAAATTTTGCAAGAGTAAGCAACCATCACTAAAGATGAAAACATAAAGCATGATTAAAGAGTACCTTCTTTGATTAGATGACTTTTTGAATCGATACAGGAACTACAAACTGAGGGAGAAATAACTAAATTGAAATCTAAAGACTTAGAACAGTTTTGAGTAGAGAGAAGGATAGAGGATTTCTTCGGCATATCATATTGTGATGGAAATTGCACTCTGCCTAAGCTTAAATCTTGAGGTCTTTATTTATAGGAGCCTTGAGTTGATGTTGAGTAATTAGCAACCGACAGTTGTAGGGAAAAGGCATTAATAATTGATTTCCTTTTACTGGTAACTGGCTGCGGATTTGAACCATGTAATTCTTCATTTGTTTGAGTAGTGGAATGAGACGTGGATGGCATCTTTTGACATCTTCTGAATAATTGATGAGTAGTGGGATGAGACATGGATGGCATCTTTTGTCATCTTTTGAATAATTGATGAAGTGGGGCATCTTTTGTCTTCATATCTAATTATTGAATCTTTTGAATATTGTGTACCTGAAAAATCTTTTGAGTGATAATTTTGAATATAATTTCTAAATGAATTACTGAAAAACGTAATCCATATGTATGAGTATACCCATATGAGTAACAAAGAATTTGTCTTCAAAGACAAACCACCAAACACACACAAATTTCTACAATTCTCTAAGATTTATATCTACATAGGGATCTTGAGAATCTTGAAAGAGATCATGAGTCACTTCTTGAGTAGAGTTTGTAGGTGAGTTCTCTTTAAATTTTTGGAGTAAATACTTGACTTCAGCTTCAGATTTTGCCGCCATAATCTGAGCAACTTCTTCATCATCACTTTGGTAGATAGGTCTTTCAATAGTAGCCGGAGCACCAAAATTCTCAGAATAATAATTGGAAACTCCTTGAATCGACATCTTTTCTATTTGATCTTTTGGGAGTTTATCCCACCATTTAACTTTGCAAGTACGAATGAGTAATGGGTATGAATGAGGTGGAGTTCTTACCTCAAAGTTCCAAGAGATTATCCATGGTAATTTGAATATGGCTACAAATTGGAGTAAATATTCACGGTCTGAAATGTTTTGGACAAACATTTCTTTAAATTTTCTAAAACCTCCCATTACAGTGATAGGAAGGACCTCTGGAATACATCCCATATAATTGAACCAATCAGCGAACCAACTAGGATATTCATAGTTGAAATTCTTATCAAAGAATATAAACCATGAATGTGAGTAACTTCTAAGGTACAAAAATTTGAACCAAGCGTCTTGATAATCATAATAATTATAAGACGGTAGTTTTGAGTAATTTGAAAGAACCTTATTAGTAAAAGGGCGACCATTCCAATCTTGAATAGAAAGGATTTTGAATATCTGGGCTTTGCTAAAATCTATTTGAGAAAGATTCATATGGTTTGCTGTATGAGTAACTTTGACAGAACCGGTATCAGTTAAAATGGCTTGATAATACTCTCGAGTTTTAAGAATATCACCTTTGCAGAATGAGTCTTTTGAGAAAAGGAAATCTATAAGAGTATTGAAAGATCTTTTGTAAAGATTCATTTCATAGTCTTCTAAGATTTTGACTACTTGATGAAATGGATTTTGAAAATACAGATGCTTAACATTTTGACTAATATGTACCTTTGGAATAGGAGAGACTAACATCGATCTATTTGGAGTAGTGTTTGATATGGTAGCGACAGGTTTTTGAACTAAAGAAGAATAAGTTTGTTGAGTAGTCGTTTGAGTAAGGGGTGCAAATCGATTTTGAGTAAACGGAGTAAGAGAAGAAGATGATGCTGATGAGTCAATTGGTTTTGAATCTTTTTTCTTGAAAGGTGTGAAAGGAGACATGGGTTTTGAGTCGTTCATTTCCCCTGTAAAAATTCTCTGGATAAGAAATCGGGGAGAGAATTGTTTGAGCCTTTTATAAACTCAATTTGAAAATCAAAGTTGCTTAGTAATGCTTGCCATCTTGCAAAAATTTGTTTAGAAATAATATTTTTGACATCATTTTCTAAAATTGGTTTAGCAGATTGACAATCAATTCGTAATAAAAATGGTTTCATATATAAATCATCTTCAAAATTTTTAATACATAAAACAATTGCTAAAATTTCTTTTTTGACTGTAGAGTAATTTTTTTGAGTATCATTCCAAGATCCAGAAAAGAACCTAACTAATTCCTCATTAGAGTTATTGGTAGTTTTTTGTTTGAGTATTCCTCCAAATCCTACATCACTAGCATCTGTTTCTACTATAAGTTTAGCATTAGGTTGAGGGATATAAAGACAGGGTAAATATTTTACCTTTTGTTTGATTAATTGAACTACCTTTGTATGATCTTGAGTCCATGGTTTTGGATTCTTTTTGAGTTTTTGGTAAAGAGGTTTACAAATTATTCCTAAATCTTTAAAGAAATCATGAACATAATTTAAACATCCTAAAAATCGTTGAAGTTGGGTTTTATCTTTGATTTCATCTGGAAATTTATTAGAAAATTCTAAACTTCGTTGTATTGGTCTTATAGTACCTTGAGTAATATCATGTCCTAAAAATCTAATATTTGTTTGAAAAAGGTGCATTTTTGATGCAGAGACAACTAATCCATTTTTAAAGATTAAATTATAAAATATATTTAAATGTTTAAAATGTTGTTCTATTGATTTTGAAAAGATTAAAACATCATCTATATAAACAATAGCAAAATTGTTTATGGGGATGATAATATCATTCATAATATTTTGAAATTCAGAAGGAGCATTTTTGAGTCCAAAAGGCATAACATTCCATTCATAATGACCAAAGGGAACATTAAAACATGTTTTGTATTTATCTTTTTCATGAATTTGTATTTGCCAAAAACCTGATTTCATATCAAATTTTGAAAAAATATTTGAATCATATAACTTTTTGAGTAAATCTCTTTTATTTGGAATTGGATATCTTATCCATTCTAAAACTTTATTTAAAGGTTTATAATTTATAACTAATCTTGGAGAACCTCGTTCAATTTCAGCAGCATTCATAACATAAAAGGTTGAACACGACCAAGGTGATTTTGATGGTCTTATGAGTCTTTTGTCTAAGAGTTATTGTATTTCTTTTTTACAATGATCTTGTAATTCATTTGACATATGAATAGCTCTGGATTTTGAGGGTATGTTTATTTCATTAAAATCTTTTATGTAAGGTAATCTAACTATATGTTGTTTTCTTTTCCAAAAGGCATTAGGAATATTTGAACATACATTTTTTTCAAATTTATCTTTTATTTGTTTTATTTTATTTTGATTCATTTGATTTTGAATTTGTTCAGAAATTCTTAAACTATTTATTTCTTCTTTTAAATATTTTATTTGATTTATTTTATTGTTTAATTGATTTAGTTTTGTAGAAACAATAGGACTCTCGAATTTAAAAAATATTTCTTTATCTAAGGCATTTGAAATAATTCCATCTTCTGTTGTTGAAAAAGGGTATAGGAGAGAAATAAATGGAGTTCCTAAAATTAAAACTGAAGTTAAATTTTTTGCAAGTATTAACGATGTTCTAAAACAATATCCATCGTTACAGATATGAACATTAGAAATCTTATATTCAATGTTGAGAGAGGAACCACTAGCGGTGGATAACCTGTTAGCAGTTTTTTCATAATATTTCGTAGGTATGAATCCTTCTTGAATACAATTCATATCAGCACCAGTATCAATGAGTGCTAATACAGTTATTTTGAAATCATTTTGAATACATAATTGTATATAGGTATTCCATTTTTGGTAAGATATTCTTTTTGGTATTTTTATTTCTTTTATATTTCCTTCCTGATTATCTAATTTTATTTCTTGATCTACTTTAATAGTGTCTTTTCCTTTTTCAATTTTTATTAATCTATCTTTAATTATTCTTATTTCTGTTTTAACGTTATTTAATTCTTCTTGAAGATCTTGAATAGAAATGGGTGTTTTGGATTTTGAAAATCTTTCATAGACATCTTGAAGATTGAATATTTCATTAGTTCTAGTGGTTGAAGGTTCTATTTTGTTATAGTTTAAAAATTTATTTAAAGCTTGTTCTTTAATTGTTTGATCAGGGATTTGATCTAATATTTCTATTATTTCTCTATCTTTATCTGAAATTACATTTATTTGATTACATGTACATTTTCCTATACATTCGCAGTTTGAATTTGTTTCTGAGTCAGAGGTTGAGTAATTTTCTAGATTATTTAAATCTTTTTCTTCGTAATCTGACGAGCTAGATGATTCACTAGAACTATATTGATTAAGCACAAGTTTACACATTTGATCTTTTAATTGATCAGAAATATTTAATTGATTAATCTTTTTTTTAACATAACAATCTTTTGCCATATGACCTGTTTTTCCGCATTTATAACATATGATTATATCTCTAAATTCTTTTGATTTTGTATTAGATCTTTTTGAATATTTTTTATGATATTTTGGTTTCTTTTGATATTTTTCTGGTTTTTTATAATATTTTGAACTAGACTCTTTATTTGTAAATTTTTTCTTTGAGAATCTTTTTGTTTTTCTAGATGAGGAAGGGGTTGAGATAGGTTGATAGCCATATTGTTGACAAAATTCTCCTAATTCGTTTTTGCTATTGATTCTATCTTTTTTAAGTTTAGCTTTGAATTTTAAGTCAGAACAAATAGCTAATCCTTCTTTATTAATTTCATTAATAATTTCGCCAAAGGTTAGATCCTTATATGGTATTTGATTATTGTATTTTTCTCTTAATTTATCTCTAATTTTTTCTGCAAATAATTTTGGTAATCCTGCAATGAACCTTTCTTTCCAGTAAGCTTCTTTGCAGTCTGGTCTTGTCATTACTTTAGCTAAAAACATATCTTTATACCATCTAAAATCTTGTAATTTTCTACATGTTAAATTGAGAAGAATTTCTGCATTTCTTTCTTGAAATAGGGTTGGATCACCTACAAAGTTTTTTAATATTGCAAATACTAAAGTTGGAATAATATCATATTCTTGAGTAGTAATGGGTAAATTATTTTCAGTTTTGATTACAGTTTTCGTAGCATTAAGAATTGTAAGTTTTTCTGCGGGAGTTACATAGAGATCCCACCACCCCTTTAAAGTGCCAGTGAATCCAGAAAGGATAGCATCGGCAATTTGTTTTTGAGTATTTCCTTTAGTAGAATAAGCGTTAGCGGCCATGTTTATTTCTTGTAAGAAGTTTAAAATCTGATGTTCTGTATAACCATCAATATTCCATTCATAAATTGACGTTCCATCGTAGGTACTTCTATTATTAGTTGTTTCGCGATCTTCAAATTGAATATCTGGAAGTGTTGGTCTTGGATAATAATTGAAAGTATATGGTCTTCTTGTTGATATAGGATTTTGTCTACCAAAATTAACTTTATTAATGTTATTAGATATCTGAGTATTCGAAAATTGCTCATTTAATTCATTTATATCTTCTTCAGAATAATCTTCTGAATGTTGAGATATAACATTAATTTTCATACTTCCTAATTTTTCACTTAATTCATTAATTATCTTTTTATTATATCCTAAATTCATTTTTGGATCCATTTGTTGTGGAGTAAAGATTGGGTTTTCTATTTGTTTTAATTTTGAGTCGTTTTTTGAATCGGTAGGTAATTCTAATTCTTTATTTAGAGAGTTCTTTTCGATTCTATTTAATTGTAGACTTATTGTATTTAGTATTTCATTTGATTAATTATTTTGATATAATATACTTATAATTTTTGAATCATTGTCCATTTTTGTAATATTTCCTATTAATGGAGAGGCTATATATGAATTTTCTATTTTAATGTCTTGTTTAGGAGGGTGAATTGATGTAACTTTATCATTATTTTTTATTATTATATATTCTTGAGTAATCTTTGGAGTCTCATGAATATTTAACATTGAGAAAGGACATTTAATATTCATTTGTTTACAAAAAACTAATTCATACCAATTAAAAAATGTTATATGAATATTTTTGTTATAAATATATAATCTCCATTGAAGTTGATGATCTAATTCTATTTTACTATTATTTACAAAATTATAATAAATTTCTCTAATATCTTTATTATAATCTGCAAAAAAATCCTTTTTAAGTGCTTCTATATTCATTTTAATGAGTAAATTTGTTTACTTCTTTTGTTATAATTTTGATCCAAAATTTGCTATTATGAATTTCTGCTTGAGTATCTTTAATTTCTGATTTTATTGCTTTATAGTCTAAATCTTCACTGCTTATGTTATTTTTTTCTAATTCTTCTATTAATTTATTTAACGTTTCTAAGTGTTTTGTCTCTCTTTTTAAGGTTTTCCAATGTAATTTTAGATCTTCAGTTCTCATTTTATTATCTAATGAACAATTAATTTGTATTTTATTACTCATACTTAACAAATTATTAATTTTTGTCTAGATTCTTGAATCCACTTGAACATTAAACTATTTCTTTCTTTCAAATGTTTGATTCGTAAAATTATTCTTCCTAAATATAATACTTGATCAATTGTTATTTTATTATATGTTTCCCATTCTAAATGAGTCATTAATTTGTCTTTTTCTTGTTGGAGTTCTATAATTTCCTTTTGAGATATTTTAATAATTTCCCAACAAGAATCTATTAATGATTTTTCTAATTTATTTTGATTACACAAAATTTGAGTTTTATTGCTCATTTTGATTTCTAATTCTTCTTAATTCTGCTTCTGTTACCATATTCATATCTAAATGTGTTGGACTATTTATTTTATCTGATTCGCTAGACTTATCTTCTTGATAGATTGGTTTTGGAATATCTTGATTAAAATCTACATATTTTAATGATTTGGATTTTTGAATAAAAGGATATTCTTTAAAACTATTATTACTTGTTGATCCTGTTGAAAATCTAGGAGGAAAAGGAATTGAATTAAAATTTATATCGACAGAACCATCTTCATTTTCTATGATGTTAGATAGCCTATTTGATTCTCCTATAGGTTTGGGTATACTAATATCTTGAAGGTTCCAATTACAAGATTGAGTAATTTCATCCCATTTGAGTCTTTTGGGTGTTTGTACTTTTGTATGTTGAGGATTTGATTCAAATATTATAGTTTCATTTTTAGGGCTAGTTATTCTAGACTTAGGTTCTATAGTAGAAGACATGGTCTTATAACTAATCCTATAGATTACTGCTAAAGCTTTAGTATCTTCTTTAAATTCTAAATTTTTGGTTTTAATTGTTAAAACTAAAGTATCTAAAATATTTGGATCAGATAATCCTACTGTAAAATTTGGATAACAATTGAAGTAGATTGGACCGTTTGAGATATTAGTTTCGGCCATGGCTAATACCGAATTTTGAAAATTCGTATGCCTAGCATCTCTAAGTATTATTAGTATTGGAGTATCTATACCTAATCTAAATAAAGGTTTAATTGCTATTTGAACTAATCCCATGTGTAAGAATTTATATTTTTGCTTATGTTCAATTATGGATCTTTTTGATAGAAGGCAAATATTATCATAATCTTTATTAATAGAAACAGTTTGTTCAGTTGCTTTAATTGAATAACCTTGGAGAAAATCTAAAGTTCCTATTTTGTATATAGTTTTGAAAGGTTGTTTTGGAATTGTCCAATTTGTTAAACTCTGTTCTATATCAGATATATGAACTTCGGCAGAATTCATATGAAGACTACGTTCATCATTATCTTCATTGTCCGTATTATTTCTTTTAGAAAATAAACTCAACATCGTATCTGTAAATAAAAGTATATGTAGAAATAGATTTGATTTAGTGAGAAAAGTAGGTTTTAGTATGATTATTGGACTATTAACTGGACCACCACAACGGGACCACCTTCCACTGGTCTGGTACGGCTGGACGTCTTACACCACAACACTGCGCCACTTATGCTACTCCAACGACCAAGGCTAAACCAACGCTGGGCTAAACCATCGCTAATATCCAATAAATCATATAAAAACTTTATTTTCATACAAATCATATTTATTTCTATATAACTTTATTTAAACAGATATAGTTAAGTTTGATTTTATAAAAGTTACAATAAGACAATAAGAAATAATTATGAATTTAGTATTCATTGAGGCCTACCAATGGCTCTGATACCAAGAGGAGGAGATACAGGATCGTAACAAATTTGGACAATATATTAAATAATATAGATAAATATGCAGAGTAAGTAAGATTTTCATATCTATATATAATTGAACAAAATATACGATCATATCCAAGAATAAAAGTTTTAATATGTTCAATTAAATGTAAAGGACGAAAAAACTTTGTAGGTGATCCAACCCTATTTCAAGAAAGAAATGCAGAAATTCTTCTCAATTTAACATGTAGAAAATTACAAGATTTTAGATGGTATAAAGATATGTTTTTAGCTAAAGTAATGACAAGACCAGACTGCAAAGAAGCTTACTGGAAAGAAAGGTTCATTGCAGGATTACCAAAATTATTTGCAGAAAAAATTAGAGATAAATTAAGAGAAAAATACAATAATCAAATACCATATAAGGATCTAACCTTTGGCGAAATTATTAATGAAATTAATAAAGAAGGATTAGCTATTTGTTCTGACTTAAAATTCAAAGCTAAACTTAAAAAAGATAGAATCAATAGCAAAAACGAATTAGGAGAATTTTGTCAACAATATGGCTATCAACCTATCTCAACCCCTTCCTCATCTAGAAAAACAAAAAGATTCTCAAAGAAAAAATTTACAAATAAAGAGTCTAGTCCAAAATATTATAAAAAACCAGAAAAATATCAAAAGAAACCAAAATATCATAAAAAATATTCAAAAAGATCTAATACAAAATCAAAAGAATTTAGAGATATAATCATATGTAGGTAATTCTAATTCTTTATTTAGAGAGTTCTTTTCGATTCTATTTAATTGTAGACTTATTGTATTTAGTATTTCATTTGAGTAATAATTTTGAATATAATTTCTAAATGAATTACTGAAATATGGGTATACTCATACATATGGATTACGTTTTTCAGTAATTCATTTAGAAATTATATTCAAAATTATTACTCAAAAGATTTTTCAGGTACACAATATTCAAAAGATTCAATAATTAGATATGAAGACAAAAGATGCCCCACTTCATCAATTATTCAAAAGATGACAAAAGATGCCATCCATGTCTCATCCCACTACTCATCAATTATTCAGAAGATGTCAAAAGATGCCATCCACGTCTCATTCCACTACTCAAACAAATGAAGAATTACATGGTTCAAATCCGCAGCCAGTTACCAGTAAAAGGAAATCAATTATTAATGCCTTTTCCCTACAACTGCCGGTTGCTCATTACTCAACATCAACTCAAGGCTCCTATAAATAAAGACCTCAAGATTTAAGCTTAGGCAGAGTGCAATTTCCATCACAATATGATATGCCGAAGAAATCCTCTATCCTTCTCTCTACTCAAAACTGTATATATATATATATATATATGTAATTAGTTAAATTTTAATAAAACTTAAGAAAATTACAAAAAGACCAAAATACCCTTAAGGTTAACAAATTTTTTAACAGGGTTAGTCAAAGGGACTAAAAGTGAAATAGATTGGCAACCACAGTGACCAAAATTGTAATTAATTTGAAATAGGGACTACACTTGACAGTAGGCGTAAACCACAGGGACCGAAAGTGTAATTTACTCTTTATTTTATTTATCTAATTAAGTTTTATAGTTGGTTTAGGATTAGAATTAGTTTTGAATTTAATTTCATAGTTATCTTTTAGATTAGCTTAGACTATAAATATGAAAGATTGTTTCATAATATTCAGTTTATTATTGATCAATAAAAATATATTTTAGAGTTTTATCTCTAATTTTAAGAGTTTTATCTTAATTTCCCGAGTGTTATGCTTGTAGGCTCGTTATCATAAAGGATTTAAACGTTTGTCGATCCTTTCCGCAAACCCTGTTGCGTCAGTTGGAATCAGAGCAGAATTCACCTGTCCTTTTCACTAACCATGGCAGATCAACAACCGTCTACCAAAACAGATTTAGCCGAGATGATTGCGGCCATTACCGCATCTCTGGACAATATGACCACGGTTGTCAACCAAGTCCTCGCCCAACTCAACAACGGCAACAACCGGAAGGGACATGTCGGTCAAGGTTCCACGCGACAACAATATTAACCATATTATGGATTCGTTTCTTTTTCTAGTCAAACAACCAACAGTTCCGGGAAAGTCACACGGAAAAGATAAAGTCTTGCCGGATAAATTCAAAGAGAAAGTCATCCCCGTGGTGATTGAGCCACAAAAAAATCTTGACCGAAACCAAAGTGTCCGAACCAGATCTCGAAACAACCACCGAAGAAATCGAAAGTGAACCGGTTAAGAACATTCCCGAGCCAACGAAATATTTGTTGCGAGAAGTCAAGAAGATTAATCCCGAAGATGATGCTTCCATCATTCCCACACCCAAGGCCCCTGTTCAAACCGAAACAATTCCCGGTAAAGCTACTTTAATCTCTTATCCTTTCAAGTTTGATAAAATATCGCTCATATGAAGACGATCACGACAACCTCCGTTGAGATTTGAAGACTAGTCAATTTTTTTGAATTTTGGAGGCCAAGTTGTGAATCCAATCGTTTTGAAGAAACTGTAACACCTCGAAAATCAGAGTAAATTAAAACCTGGAAATCTGACAATATGACGTAAGCAATTCCATTAACTTCCCATAAATGGGATTAGTCCTTAAGACTATACAATCCTATACAAGGATTTCATCAAAAGAATGGGACTTAACAATGCCCAACAATAATACTAATCAATCCCAAAAACCTCGAGACTCAAAACTCGTCTCTCCAAAAACCCCGGCAACCCACCGCTAATGGAAACCTGATACACATATCATTTGAGAAAAAGTGTCAGACTTAAAGCCTGGTGAGAACATACAGTTTATGAAGCTCAAAAGATAAAACATTTGCATCAAGATAACATTTCCAAAGAGATTAAGTTTACACAATGGGTCCTTGCCACAAACGGGTTTTTCGTTGTAAACATGCCATAAAAGGACCGAAGCAAAACATTTTACCAAGGATTGTGGCGAAACACAAAGTTAGGCCAACAAACCGAGTTACGAGCTAAACCAATTGGAGTCCGCGGATACGAATCACAAAGTCCGTGCTTCAACGTGAGATCAAGCCCCAAGCGCAAAACCAAGGTATACTCCTTCGCTAGGATCACTATGAACCATGGCTAGTATCCGGCCTCACATAACCGTACCAAGTTGCCCCCGAGGAACAAGTGATCCATAGCTACAATTCTGGGGAATGTAACATCCCAATAATACAGTCTACTCCAAAACCTATGGATCCACTAGTAATGATAAGGACTCGTCACAACAACGTATGTGACCAACCATAAATAAACATATGGTTACAAACACATTTTTATAAGCAAAATGCTATCCCCAGTTCAATTTCCTGTAAGGATGAAAATCATTTAAAAAGAAGATCCTTTGAATATTTCTTTCGCATAAACGCACAGGTAAAACATCCTTTTACTTTTAAAATAAGATAAGATCAAAAAGGTAACTTTTGATATGTATACGGTTTAAAATGATAGTAAGAACTCACCTCTGTTTCCTTCTTCTTAACGAGCGCTACCTATGATAACACCGAAAGAATCGGTAAGTCGAAATACAGATAAACCTCTCGTTATTTGAATAGGACTCAAAGACACAGAAGCTAACAACTTAACAAAACTTAACAGAACCTAATCCGGTCAAAGGAAAACTCCGGTCTACAACCACACCGGTCGAATGACCTCCGGTCGGGCACAATCCCCCGGTCGAACGACCTCCCCGGTCCAACACTACCCCGGTCGAACGCTACTCCGGTCGAACAGGCAACACCGGTCGAACAGGCATCCGGTCGAAGGACCATGCGGTCGAGTCAACCATCCGGTCGAAGGACCATCCGGTCGAATCAACCATTCGGTCGAACGACCATCTCCTTGTTCCTCAAGAACAGTTCGATGCAGATGATGAACAACACGATGCAGAACCCAGATCCAAATGAGAAATACTCAGATCTCAACATGGAACGGTTCAAAACCTTCACAACAAGATTCTACGCGGCTAAAAGCATTTAGATCAAAGCATTAAGCTAGATTCATACCTCGATTTGCCCGAAATGATCGACCCAAAACAAAGTTCTCTCCTGCCTTCTCCTTCTTCTCTGGCTTCTCCAAAACAAGATCTGATCAAATGAGATATTAAAAATATCTCAGATTTGATTTCTATATATATAGCCCAAGTTACATTATACCCCCTTGAACTTTGGGTAAAGGTCAACTTCTCACCCAATCCCAAAATTCAGGGTGTTACAGAAACGAATGTTCTACGGGTCGGATGAAGATGTTTTTTAAGTGAACTCGAGGACAAGTTCTTTTCAAGTGAGAGTGACTGATACATAGACAATTCAAGAATTAACAAGTTTTTTCACAGATCATTGGAAGAGTAGAAAACGAGCTCGAAAGAAGCTCGTAATTATGCATCGGAAACGGAAAACCACTCTCTTACGCGACTTCTCCCGCGACATGGGTCGCATGCCGGGTCGCGGGCGTGCCCTAACGGGTCATGGACGAATTGCATTTATTTGTTTATTTTGTTCTTAATTAGTTTAGGATAATTATCTAGTTTTAGTTATTATTTATCAGCTTTATAATTAGATTAGGATTATTATTAGTTTATTTTAGAGTAAACTACACTTTTGGTCCCTGTGGTTTCCCGAAAGTAACACCTTTCGTCCCTACAATTTCAAAAATACACTTTTGCCATCGTGGTATGCAAAAACGACCGGATTTGGTCCCTGCCTCTAATGGCCGTTAAATAACCTCGTTAGATGAGGGGCATTTTCGTCTTTTTCCACTTTTAATCACATTTTTTACAAAATAAATAAATATGTTAATTAGAGGGACCAAATTTGTAACTTAATACATACATACATACATACATACATACATACATACATACATACATACATACATACATACATACATACATACATACATACATACATACATACATACATACATACATACATACATACATACACACACACACACACATATATATATATAATACTAACCTCCCACTCCCTTAACCCACCCCCGACACCCTTTCCCAATCTTCTTCTCCGGTGGAAGATTCATTCCATAATTCGATGGTGGTTCGTACACCGGATGTTGCATCTCCGGCGAGAAAGGAGTTAATGGCGTCGGTGACGTTATTCCGATGAGCGACAGGAGTGGGGTGGTGGAGGCGACGACAGAGGGACGATGAACGAAACCTCTCGCGATGTGGGTTTCAACACAGAATTCAAAATCTTCAAAGATTTCAACCGGAAAAAACCCAAATCCGCCATTGATTTCAAATAAAAACTCAAACCCCCAAAAGTTTCATCGAAAAAATCTGTAATTTCACGATGAAACTCGAGTTCATCTCATCCAAAACCTCAAAAGTTTGGCTGGACATTTTATCGAGTTCTAACAATGAAGAAGGGGGTTAGGTTTTCGAACAATGCATCGATTTTATCCATCCCTGTAAGTATGGGTTCTCGATTTATTTCAATGAAAAACTGCAGAGTTAGACCTATTTGATTTACTTTGGATGATGAACATACCAAAGAATTTGTTTTCTCATATGATAATTAACCACAATCTTACACCTATTTCTAGCTTTCATGAGGTTGTTTTTATGTGAACTCCACTCCACTGAACACTAATCTAAACTTAATGGATGGTCCCAAATCTAGATTAGAAGCAAAATCAAAAGAAACCCATGTTATTTCAAGGTTTAACATCGAGGAATATGAAGGTTTAATCTATATATGGGTTCGATTTCGTTGCACTGAATCTGGGTTTGAATATGGCAGTAAGATTCGAGATTAATAGCTAAATCTTCTGCACCTGCAGTGGCCATTGGATGGTGTTAAAGCACCAGAGAAGATGACGATGATTAGATGGGGTTCCGATGGTCATCGGATGATAAGGTGAAGCGAGAACGGGGAAGAAGATGGGAGATGTTGTACTGAGCGTCTGTATCGAAGGGGTTGAGGTTGTGGGTAAGGTTCAGGCGAGATCTGCATCGAAGGGGGATGAGGTCGTCGAAGGAGGATTCTGGCCGATGAAGACCTCCATGATTTGTTTAATATGTATAAAGTGTGTGTGTACATATATATATATATATATATATATATATATATATATATATTATAATTGTATATTGAAATTATATTTTTTTGCTTATAAATTAGAGTAAGCTACGTTTTTGGTCCCTGTATTCTACATTTTTATTTATTTAATAAAGAAAAATTAGACAAAAGCTGAAAAGACTAAAATACCCTTGACTTAACATTTTTTTAACGGCTGTTAGTGGGAGGGACCAAATCTTGTCGTTTTTGCATACCACGATGGCGAAACTGTATTTTTGAAACTGTAGGGACGAAAGGTGTTACTTTCGGGAAATCACAGGGACCAAAGGTGTAGTTTACTCTTTATTTTATTTATCTAATTAAGTTTTATAGTTGGTTTAGGATTAGGATTAGTTTTGAATTTAATTTCCTAGTTATCTTTTAGATTAGTTTAGACTATAAATATGATAGATTGTTTTCATAATATTCAGTTTACTATTGATCAATAAAAATATTTTTTAGAGTTTTATCTCTAACTTTAAGAGTTTTCTCTTAATTTCCTGAGTACTATGCTTGTAGGCTCGTTATCATAAAGGATTTAGACGTTTGTCGATCTTTTCCGCAAATCCCGCTGCGTCAAAAAGACCTTTATGATATATTATAATAATATTAGGTTTATAAAACGTTAAAATTGTCTAAATTTTTTAATAGACCGTTTTACAAGATATAATTTTATATGGTCAATGATAAAATATTTTATTTATGCTTTTGGAGGTGTTAACAAGTTTTTTAGGATATCTTTTAAATATCGCGTCATATTAAATATTTTATAAAAGTAAGTGTAATATAAAAAGATATGTTTATAGAACACTTTTTAAAAATGTCCTATAAAATAGATAATACAATGCTTTGTTTTGTACGTGCGCTAAAAAACTTTTAAATAAAATATCGTATTAGCTATTTTATAAAACATTTTTTTGAAGTGTCCTATAAAAATGCATCTTTTTATAGGACATCTTTTTATAAGACACGATTTGATATATTATTTTATAAAAGAGCTAATATGACGTTTTATTTTATAAAAAGGTCATAAAAAACTTGTTAATTAAGACATACAAAATTGTCTTATATGTAGCTACTGCAACACTCTTAGATATGATACTTTATCGTTTGTTTCTATAAACTTAAGTCCTATAAAATAGTTTATTGGGACGCTCGGACATTTTTGACATACTATAAACTCAATTTTATTGTAGTCATCTTTTACTCTCATATAGGTCACAACAAAAATGATATGCTTTGAATACAATAATACAATTACCGGGAAAAAAATAGATATGCTTAGTTATTTCGGAATCAAGACTCCATGTGTTACAATAATCACTACTGCTATGACACTATTAGAGCCATATATACCTTAATTGGAGTGGGAGCCAGAGTCGTTTCTAAGAATTTTGATGTCTTGTGTGAAGATGCTAAAAAAATGACCCCAAGCGGTTTCAAGTAAATAAAACAACAAAAGATACGATTTTTTAAAGGGTTTGTAACTTAGTCAAGCCAGGAGGCTTATCCCTACGCCGATTTTTATTAATTTAATAAAAAGTACAAAGGGGGACATAAAAAACAAAACCTCCTATTACAAAAATACATCACCTAAAACGATGTGCATTTCTTGAAGCAAAAATATCAATCAAATTTTCGTATTCGACGTTCGCTAAAAAAATACTTTCAATACTCAAAGTTGCTAACCCATTTAGCCATTCTTGATTCATGGTAGACCGTAAATACAACTTCAATAACTTTAGCTTTGGAAAACTTCTTTCAGCGGATGCTAGCGTGAAAAACAAAAAACTTTTAACAGACTTTTATACCAAGCAGTTTTAATATCAACAAAAACAAAAAACTTTATCCAAAGGTCAAGGGCAACATATTCTCACCGCTTCAGGTCTTATAAGGCCTTGAAAGGTTGGGCTTAAGCTTGTGTTTAACATTACGTGATTGAAGCTCTAAGTCTTAAATTATAAAATTCAAAGGCCTAAACTAAAAGCACACACACACACACACACACACACACACACACACACACACATATATATATATATATATATATATATATATGGGGGCCTAATCAAATGAGACCCTATTAGATTGTGGTAACTATGAGATCCAATCTCATCCAATCATTTTAATTTATTTATTTTTTAATTAATTAATAGAGGAGGATATATTAATAATTTGATAAATTAATTAATATAACATTTTTTTTGTAACTGAAAAAATGAAAGTCTCATCAATCAAATATTACGTTTCCTTTATTATCTCAACAAATTGATTTTGGGATAATATCCATATGGACCATGTGACATTGTGTTACATTGTGATAATATAACATCATCTGAATCTCATGTGTCACGTGATTTGGCATATATCTGATGTATGTGTTACATTGTGATTTGGCATATATTTGATATATGTGTTACATTGTGATTTGACATATATCTGATAATCTAACATCTGAATCTCATATGTACCATGAGACACTGATCACAGTGTATCATCACCTACGGAATTAGCAACAATAATCCCATCATTCTATCATGAAGGATATAAGGTTTTGCAAGATGATCACAGTGTATCACACCCATTTTTCCTAATTTAGTTGCATTAAATCCGGTAAGCTCTAACTTAGATCACACCCAAATTTATCACACCCAAATTATCGGAACACGCCTAAATTATATCACACTGAATTTAATGTTTTTTGACAATTTTACCCCTTTTTCCTAATTTAGTTGCATTAAATCCGTTTTTTAATTATTATTTATATTAGTTATTTTAAACCATTGATTAATTAAATGAATGGATGAGATTGGATCTCATGGTTACCAAAAAATACTAGGGTCTCCCATGAAAGACCCCCTATATATATGTGTATATATATATATATGTATACAAGGGCAGGCATAGCCTTGTAAAGGTGGGGGGAAAGGCCCCACTCATATGTAAAAAATTTGAAATTTTATAGGTTTAATTTTATATTTTTTACTCTTATGTGCTTAGTTCCCCCAGTGGCCTAGTCCGTTTTAACGAAACCCCCTACTCTTTTGCTTGACAGTCGTTTTGCCCATATATTGTTACCGCTAATTCTTGCTATCATGTTACAATGATAACATTGGTTGATGATTTTGTTAAATATATCTTAATTTCTAGTTATTTTAGTTTTATATATGTTCAAACCAATTCATCTAGAAAAAAGTTATATAAATTAAATAATAGAATAGTTTGCTATTCGGTTAACCACTATGGTAAAAAAAAGGATCGAAATCGAAATTTACTTTATTTGGTTAACCGAACCGTTTAACTTGCAAACCCAATAATCTGAAATCGTTTTGGTTTGGGTGAGTTATTCGGTTTCAAATTTTTTTTATACCTTAGGGCCCCCAATCACCTAAGTTTATGGATCCACCACTATATATATATATATATATATATATATATATATATATATATATATATATATATAGAGAGAGAGAGAGAGAGAGAGAGAGAGAGAGAGAGAGATGTTCAAATGCAACCATTTTTAATGGTGCAACCCCATGCAACCCACCTATCTACCACTCATTTTGTTTTCACATTTTTAATTAAAAAATGTGAAAATAAAATGAGTGGTAGATAGGTGGGTTGCACCATTAAAAATGTTGCACAATAACTCACATCTCTCTCTCTCTCTCTCTCTCTCTCTATATATATATATATATATATATAACATATGACGAAAATTTGATGCCCCTACGGGCTCTGATGCCATGTGCGTCTGCCCGGTGTGCACGTGTCTAGGGCCGGACCTGGTGGGAGCTATAGTAGGAATTAAAGATAAGTCTAATTTTGTTCTTAAAAAATACACTTTTGTCAAAAGGAAAAATAACCTTTCTTCCAAATATTTTTAAAAGTAACCTTTGTTTTTGTAAATGACTTGTATTGTGATCCCATGTTAAATTTTTTGGGTATGTTTCATTTTAACTTTGAAGATACCAACTACAATCATTTATAGATAAAAAGATGAGGTATTCTATACCATCTAAAACAACTATTGTACATGAGAACTATTGAAAGGAAGGAATTTAAATAAAAAAAAAAGAGTAATATCTAAACTTAATTGTAACTAATAATTTAGTATTATTGACCCAAATGGTCAGAATAGACAGAGGGATTGGCCTCCTAGCTATCCCTCTCTCGCTTTTACACAAATGTCAATACCTACGCAAAAAAAGGAGAGATGCGCAATTGCAGGGTGCGCAAAAAAGGGGCGGTGCGCAATTACGTACCCCTCCTTTTGTACGCACCTGCTACGTGTCGCGAGTACATTTTTATTCTTAAACAAAGACCTACCCCCACCAACCCTGATTTAATGCGATTTACTACCCATCCGTAATTGCACACCCCCTTTTTGCGCACCCCTCCTTTTTTACGTAGGTATTGACATTTGTGTAAAAACGGGAGAGGGATAGCTAGGAGGCCAATCCCTCCGCCTATTCTGGCCATTTCGGTCAATTTCCCAATAATTTTAAATAGTATTGTGTAAACATTGTATTTTTTATATTTGTTGTTTCATATATGAAATAATAAACGAAAACGGTTTATAAGTTTATATGAATTATTTGGTTTATAAAAAAGGAAACTCTATAAATGTTTGATATATAATGTCTAGTCGTGAATTTGTGATTCCAACTAGTGATGGAAATTTTGAAGTCGAGTTGGGTACTTGTCCCTAACGGGGTGGGTATTCCTCGGCTTATCGGGTAACAGTGTGAGGACGGGTATTGATTTCATACCTGAAGCGGGGTTCGGGCAACAATGCGCGCAAGAGGTCGAAAATCAGGTTGTTTTGCCCAAAATCCTACTTCTACAATTGGTAGGTCACCGGGTTATTCAAATAAGTCGGGTATGATACTACCCGTCCTAATAATACCCGATATATATATATAAATATATAATTTGATTAATTATTTTTTTGTTGCTTGATAATTTTGTACTTTTAAATTTGCCGTAAACTATAATTACATGTGGTTGGTTATGTTATCATGTGTTTTTAAAACTTCAGGCTTATTTATTTGTTTTAAAACTAAAAACTCTTTTTTTTTTCTTAAACAGGTACACAACGGTTCTCCATACCCGTCGGGATTTTTTACCCCAAACCTTCTGGGATTAGGCGAGACAGGAGAGATAAAACAGGGTCAGGGTCGCATTCACCATCCATTACCCCGCTCCCTTTCTATCTCTAATTCCATCACCCACTCAACTTATTATCGTAGATATATTTTTTTTTATAAAAGTTGCATCCGCTAAACTTTTAAGGATGTTCATGAATGTTAGAAAATACAAGGAATATCATCCAAATAACCAAAAAAATATCTCGAAATCAACCAAAAAAACTTAAAAATTTCTCGAAATCAACCAAAAATCTTAAAAACTCTCGAAACGAATTCGCCTAAAAACACTTCGAACAACTTTACAAACCTTAATTTCCATCCACGTTAAAGATGCACCCACTCGACAAAAATCCCAAATCCGCGGCTAATACCAACATCAATCAAAACTCATTTCACCAATAATATAACCTAATTAATTTGCACATTAATTCATTTCAAACACAATTCATTACTCTTGGAAGCCAAAGTACTAAAACATACAAACAAACCCAAGTATCCAAGATCTAACAACAACCAAATCAAATGGTGGAAACATATAAATTACATATAAAAGAAGAAACTTGTAATTAATCCTTCTTCTCATGCATGATCAAGAAATCTTTAATTCCCACCAACACTAATTCCCTTACACATCTTCCATCATTTCCCACCCTTAGCAGCATTCACAGTCTCACTCACCCTCTTCGTCGTCGCCTCCGACGCATCTCCGGCAGCCTTCACCGTCTGATCTTTCGCCGCCGTCACCGTATCAACCGCTTTCTTCGTCTCCTCCGAAACCCTAGCCGCGGCCGCGTTACCCGCGTCCACAACGCTTTTCTTCGCGTCGAGACTCTTCTCGACGACCGTATCTTTCACGCCAACGGCCCCGTCGGCTGCTTTTCCGGCGAGTTCGGTCGCCGTCTTCTGCCCTTCCTTCCATATATCTCCGGCACCTTCTCCCATTTTGTTTACACCTTCCGACATTTGTGCTTTGATGGAGGGGAAATTGGTGGTGGGTTTTGTAAGGGAGAGGGAGTTGGGGTGGTGGTGGACGGTGGGGAGGAGAGAGGAGCGGCGGAGAGAGGCGGAGGAGATGGTGGAGGAGAGAGAGGAAGTGAGGGAAGATGTCATTGGTTGTGGTTGAAAACTATGATAGAAGGGTTGTTCTTATAGGGTTTCGAAACTTGAAGGTGTTGAAAAATAGCAAAAATTACCCCTAAGGTTTTTGGAAATGTTCGAAAGAGTCGTTGAAGCTAGATGCTTTACGGTTTAGGTTATGTTTGGTAAAGTGGATGCTAGCTGATAAACTGGTCATATTCGATAAAACTAGCTATTATTTGATATATTAATCAAGTTTGGGTAAAAGAAATTAGTTGACAAATTAAATGATAATTTAGAATAACCAAAGAGACATGAAAAAAGGGATATTTATGTAAAGGATAAATGACATAATTGAAGAACATAGGAAAAAGTTTTTGTTATTTGTTTTATTTTTATTAACACATAATTCTCTTGACATGTTTTTCTCAAAATCTATATTTTTATTAAAAAGTATTTGACAAATATTTTCCTTTTGTCATTTGACAATTTTAAAAGCATATTATTAAGCATAAATTATTTTTTATTTTTATATTATCTTAAAATTTAAGGTTACAAGTTATTATAACAAATACATAATTTTAATTTTTAAGTTGTATAAAATAATAAATAATCAATTAATAAACATATTTAAATAAAAAATAATCAATAATTTTAGTACTACTTTATCATTATTTAAAATTTCATCAAAAAAATAAAATAAATTATATTTTTATTTATTAATTTAGAATATTCTAATTATAAAAAAAAGTTTTGAATTAAAAGACTATGAAAATAAATTTTACAATATTTAATATAAGGTATATAGTAATATATTTATCTCGAGTTTTTATTTACTAGATCTTCAAAAATGAAAAAAAAATATCAAAAACTCATAATAAAAACTTACATTTTGTTATATCGCATAAATATATTACTAATTAATTAAAATACATTTTAGTTTATATGTAATTTATCCTAAAATACCATCTAAAACCCTAGATTTTGAGACACGTGATCTATGTCGACCTCCCTTTACACACATAATGACCACCACGTGAGGAAAGATGGGCCCCATTTGTACGTCTTTCATTCAAGTCCATACAAATTTATTGATTTATTTCATTATTAAATAAATAATAATGTATATAAGATTCATTTTGAAATAAAAAGTGGTCGACATGACTAAAAGATATAATTTTGATAAAAAAATTGATTATCGACGACATCAATCAGTTTTTATAAGGAACTTGTATAGAAGAACATTAATGTAGAGAGACATATTTTGCCTCAACTCAGTGGCTGATGTTAGTAGGGTGTTTGGGTTTGAACCCACGACCTGTGAGTTTGTATTTGAGCAAAGTCGCATCACCCTTTTTTTGCCAATTGAGGTATGAGTCAGAGGTGACTGAAATATGTTATATATAATCAGACCCCAAACTAAGAGCATTTTCAACAGATTGTTTAAAATGGAGAAATTAAATGAATGATTTTAGTCTAATTTTTGCACCTAACATGTTCTCTAAAAGGGATAAATCGTGAGAAAATGTGAAATTCTCAAAATAGAGAGGGAAACTCTCCAAAAATGATTACTATAAAAGAGAAATAATTTTTATTATATTTTCACAAATAAGAAACATTGACGTTAAATGTTTATGACAGATAAATAATATATTATTACATGTACAAAATATTTTAATAATATAATCAAATGTTGTAATCTCCAAGATGAAGAATATATGTTAGAGTTGGATTCTCCATTTTAAAGAAATTTGGAGATTTTGAGTTTTGATTCTTCAATTTAAAGACATTATGGAAATGCTATAAAGAACATTTGTAATAGGCAATTTTTATAAGCAAAAAATGGAGTTATTATAAATAGGCTATTATTGAATTGTTTTGGGTTTCAGGTACAAGAACATTGGTGTTCTTATCTCAATTATTGCATTAAATATTAGTTTATTAGTTTATAAATACTTTTTGACATATATAGAGATTTTTGTAAGTGATTATTATTGTGGAGTTTTATAGAGATTCTTAGTTTATTGAATTGGTAATGAAATGGCAAGAAGCCAACAAAGGTGATGGGGGACGAAAGGGCCTTTGGCCTAGCGGTATCGGAACCTTTAGCCTTCTAGGAGGTCAGGGATTCAAACCTCACCAAAGGTGAGGATGGTGTATGGGTTTATTTGTTGAATTCACCTTTTCACTCTCTTCCTTCAACGTATCCATCGATATATCTTTTATTTCTTCAGCAACTTTTTCCACTTTCGAGTCTCCGCCTGTTTTCTCCGATGATTGTGCTCGGATGGGGGGAAAAGTGGTGGTGGGTTTTCGAAGGGAGAGTGAGTTGGGTGGTTGGTGAGTTGGGAGGAGAGAGAAGCGGCGGAGAGAGAAGATGGTAGAGAAGTAGACATGGTTATAGTTTGAAGGAATTGAATTGAATTGAATTGAATTGAGTTGAATGGAAGGGAAGCAAGGAGAGAAAAGGTGGTTTTATAAGGTTTTTGGAAATTGAAGGTATTGGAAACTGGAAAAAAGAGCCCTTAAGGTTTTGTGAATGTGTAAAGAAGTCCTTGAATTTTAGTAGCAAGTTATATTTTGGTCAGGAAGCATAATTTTCATTATAGTGAGACCATGCCATTCTATTGTTATGTGAGGTCATTGGTAATTTATCATATAGATTTTTTTAATTGTTACATAGTTTCAATAATTACTTTTGTTAAATCTATGCTCTTAGTTATATTTTTATTTCGTAAAAACATAAAAGAATAAAGTAAATATTATTCATATTCAACATTTATATTATTTTAAAGGTATTAAGAATTTATTGATGATGTATTTTGTTAAAGTAATAAATAATTTTTTGGCCATAGATTTACATTAATTGAATTTATGTATAAAAATACTATATAAAAATAAAATAACCATCGATATATCAATATATATATATATATATAAAAGAAGAAAGAGGAGAGAGAATCAAGAAGAGGCTTCCATGGAACCTTTAGAATTTTGTGGTGATTTTAATTTTTTTTTAATAAAAATCATACATTAAATGACTAAAACTTTACATTTTATTTATTATTTTTACTATTACTCCTATTTATCTAATGTTTTTCACATTTAAATTATAAACACAACTCTTATTTATCTAATAAATATATATTATTTACTAACCTAACAATGTTTATAAATCAAAACTTATATTAAGGCTATGTTTGGCAAAAAAAAGGATAGCTTATAAGCTAACGTACACGTTTGGATGACTATAAGCTAGCTTATTGAAACGCTACTCAAAGTAGCGTTTTGAAAAGTTAGCTTATAAGCTAGTTTGAAAAGTTTTTTTTGAATAAGCTAACAATGTTTATAAATCAAAACTTTATTTATTTATTTATTTTTAAAAAATTACTTTAATACAGTATATTTATAAGCATATATTATTTACTAACCTAACAATGTTTATAAATCAAAATTTATAATAAATGAAGTGTATTTAACATAGTATTTTTCTAATAGAGTTTTTTTTTCTTTATGAATAAGCTAACAATGTTTATAAATCAAAACTTTATTTATTTATTTATTTTTAAAAATTACTTTAATATAGTATATTTATAAGCATATATTACTTACTAACCTAACATCAATCACCAATATCAATATATATATATATATATATATATATATATATATATATAAAGGAAGAAGAGAGAGAGTCAAGGAGAGGCTTTCATGGAGGCTTTAGAATTTTGTGGTGATTTTGAATTTTTTTTAAATAAAAATCATACAGTAAATGACTAAAACTTTTTTTTTTTTTACTATTACTCTTATTTATCTAATGTTTTTCATTTTTAAATTATAAACACAACTCATACTTATCTAATAAGTATATATTATTTACTAACGTAACAATGTTTATAAATCAAAACTTATATTAAGTGAAAAATATTTAATATAGTATTTTTTTTGTAGATTTTTTTTCTTTTTGAATAAACTAACAATCTTTATAAATCATATTAACCTAACAATGTTTATAAATCAAAACTTACATTAAGTGAAAAGTATTTAATATAGTATTTTTATATTTATTTATTTTTTTAAAAAATTACTTTAATAAAGTATATTTATAAGCATATATTATTTACTAACCTAACAATGTTTATAAATCAAAATTTATAACAAATTAAAAGTATTTAACATAGTATTTTTTTAATAGTTTTTTTTCTTTTTGAATAAGCTAACATTGTTTATATATAAATCAAATTTTTTTTAATTACTTTAATAGAGTATATTTATAGGCATATATTATCTAATAACCTAACAATGTTTATAAATTAAAATTTATAATAAATGAAAATTATTTAACATAGTATTTTTCTAATAGAGTTTTTTTCTTTATGAATAAGCTAACACTGTTTATAAATCAAAACTTTATTTATTTATTTTTTTAAAAAATTACTTTAATAGAGTATATTTATAAACATATACTATTTACTAACCTAACAATGTTTATAAATCAAAATTTATAATAAATGAAAAGTATTTAACATAAATAAATTACCATTACCATTAACAATATTGATTATTATGATTTAGATAACTTTATCTTACTAAATCATGATAATCGTATTTTTCTATGTTGATTTCTCTTGCATCTATGTGTGTATACATATATAATAGCATATATATATATATATATATATATATATATATATCGAAAGGAACATTGTTTCAATTTATTTAATGAAATTTTTTGACTGATTTCATTAATTATTATCTACACAATTCTTACATGATAGTCATTACATATATTATTATTTGCACAAAACCTCATTATACATATTTTTTTAAAAAGAACTTTAACATTAATTTTTATTAAATAGTTAACAATTAAAAAAAACTTATTATAACCTATCTATATCTATACTATATTATAAAGATGACATAAAAACTCTTAAAAACAAGTTTTAAAGCTTAATGTACCGCTATTTAATGTTAATTACTTAAAAAACAGCCATAAAAGTTGTATGTACTACATTTAATGCTATTCATTAATTTTCAATCATTATCTCTAACCATTTTCATTTCCCTAAAATCATTTCCCACTTTAACTCCCCTAAAATAACTCTCATCATATTTTAGATATAAAAAAACTAAAATATAATTAAAAAATCTTACAGAATATTTTATAAAAAAAAATAATAATCTACATTATATTATTAAGTCTAAATTAAACAAATTTATATAAAAAAATCATTATCACTCTCTCACAACCATCCAAAATCGTAATGTAAATCGACAAAAAACAGAAAATAAAATGAAACATTAAAATCGTGATGTATCTAGCTGTATTGCGCGAGTACACTTATAGTCATTATATAAATGAAATACTTATGACAATTGAATACAATTAAATAACAATTATGATTTACTAATAATTATAATTTTATTTACTTTAATTCAATTTCTCTCTATATAAAGGTTGTAGAAAAGGTAATTATTTCCAAGTGTTTGAATCATTGTTTGTTATTTGATTTGAAGCGTCATGGAATTCTTTATTAAACAACTTGAAAATGATCGTGATGATTACATTATCAAAATTCAGATTTGTAGAATGTGAGAATGTCTAAACACAAAGAAAGGTGGAGAATTGATCAATTTAGACATGATTCTAATCGATGAGAACGTATGATGAAATTGTCAATTATGTTACCAATTTCTTATAATTTGTCTCATTTGTTATCCACTTTTTTTTACAGAAACCTTAATGCATGCATCTGTGCATAAGAATTCGTCATCTATTGAGTGAGGGTGTTTTGTATTGTCTTAAAAAGTTTGAGGTTACTGAAAGTAAAGGAAATTACCGACCACTTTCAACTAAGTACAATATATGTTTTTTGACTTTCACTTTTGTAAAAAAATTAGAAGAATATGTAATAAAAATACCTATCAATGGCTTTGAGTTTATATCTCAAAGTTTAGCCGAATCACACATTAATGATGACACAATACTGTCAGGTTTATAAATCTAATTTATATGTTTTTATTTTTTTTATGTATATATTTCATATTTCATATTGTTATTTTTTTATTATATTTTTATGAAATATTTTTAACCACTGATGATAGAAATGTATATATATTTTTTCCATGTTGCTATAGCAACCTCAAAAACGTTTAGGATGAACTTTAACAACTAACATCCCAATCTCTACTTTTCATTTTCGAATATTTTTTTTGGATTTCACAAATTGGATTTTTTTTTGTTCGATGACTTATAAAATCGACCAACATTTATTTCTACCGCTACATTATTGATAAGCTCAAAAGATAATATCTTCATATATTACACTATTCGTCGTACTTACGTTCATATAATAATCGTTTGATTCGTCGCACATGACGCGGTGTTGTTACCTAGTAAATGGATAAATGGAAATTATTTCAATGAATTGTAGAGCTTCTTTGTGATAATCCATTTTTGGAAAAGGGACGAGAATGTGACCCATTTTTCAACATAAAACAATTTTGCAAATGACTCATCAGAGAATAGTCAACGCCTTATTTATCAGAGTAGTCAACACAACACTCTACTCATTAATATTTGTAACCTTTAATAAATATAATGACTTTATCCCATTACTACCATGGTCAACGTCTCGATGATGATGGTTCTGAAACACCTTCATCACCTTATAACCTCATATATGATATATGTAACAACTCGAATACACTAACAGCTAAAATATAGCATTACAACCTAAATGGTCCCAAATATAATTTAATACATAGAACTCAACTCAAAATCCACAACGTTAATACATGATGACTACAACTGAGATAATCTATGTCTACCCGAACATCAAGTTTCCACTCGGTCTCTTCCACGACACCGCCTCCCATCTTTCCCTTGGACGAACTTCTAACTAAACCCTTACCTGAAAATGGTTTTAGTTTTTGAAAAGCGAGGGTTAGACCATGAGGTCTAGTGAGTTCCCTCTAGAAACAACATTCTCGCCACAGCTAGCATTTATAGCAGTTTATAAACATTTATAAGCAATTCACAACTTTAAAACATTAAACGCATGTACGGCACATGCTGATGGCACACGACAAGGTCATGCACACTTGTGACAACGTGTCTGGCTCACAGTGCCTTTAACTGGGACCCCCCCCCCCCAATTGGCATAAACGAGACACACCCCCGGTATGAGCATTTGCGGGACACCCGCCCCCTCCCCCCGACTTAAGTCATCACATGTCCACTCTCAAATGTATGCATACATAATAAATCACATTTCATATCACAATAAAACATGCAGTTTCATAATCATCTCATGCGTGACAATTCGTACGTCAACAACATTTTCAGTTAGAAAGACTCACATGTCGCCCTTACTTAAATCCTCCCCACTTACGCTTTCGACCCTTAGACTGAATACCTACGGTTAAAAAAAGTACAAGAGTGATCAGTCACCCGGTCACTTCTCGACATCAGATTCACATATGAAAACTTTCCTGAGTGGGTTCCTAGAATCACCCAAGAGTCCCACCCAGTTTTCCCACCTCTCGGGTTTCCCACCCGGTTTCCCGTCTCCCGGCTCCTCCCGGTCCCCCCAACTACCAGGGTCCCTCGCGGTCCCCCCCCCCCCCCCGTCACCCGAGGATTATACTAAGTCCCGGACTCCTGGGTTCCACCCGGTTTCCCCCATCTCCCGGGGTTTCTACCGGGTCCCCACATCCCGAGGTTCCACCCGGTCCCGACTCTTGGGACTTCCGTTCAGGCTCTCATCTCCCGGGACTCCCGTCCGGATTCCCTTTCCTCCCGGATTTGGCCATATCAGATTATCTCTTACCCAGACATGGCGATTCTCGGACTGTGCACAAAGAAAACTGGTAAAACCCATTTTTATCAGATAATCATTTTGAAATCAAATTTAAGCCTTTAACTCAAGGGTTAAAAATCTAGGCTTCCTCCAAAAAGTCTTAATCGTTAACAATTAGCTATCAATAAGCTCAAACAATTACTTAGACTCTTTATTTGCCTCTAAACTCATCAATATATGAATCCAACTAAGAATCGAAACCAAGAGATGAGAGATAAGGTTACCTTCTTGAGGATTTAGAGTAGAATCTCCCTTCAATTGCTCTCTTCTTCATTTTTCTTCCCAAATGCACGCTTCACACACCCACTGATGTTCTTATTGTTTTCTCCTAGCCTCCAAGATGCATAAATGAATATAGATAGGAGCATTAGGGTTTTTAATTCCCCTTCCCACAAATTACAAATATGAACCCTAAACTTTAAGCTTAGGTCAGAACTTCTACTAATCACCCATTTTCTTTGAAATTAAGGTCTCGGTTATTACAATATACTTTACAGCAAAATAACGTATGTATGCTTAGAATATGGGTCAATTACTTCGGAATCAAGGATCCACATCTTACAATCATTACGTACTGCTATGACATATAAGTAGAGTGATACCTGATAAAGAACGAATTTGAAAACTGAAACATGATCATGAAAATTAAAGGAAATAGATCCTTTAACCATGATTAAAGCACAAAATAAATGACGTAAAAATTAACTTCAAGAACTTTTAAACGAATAATGTCGTAATTTATTATTATTTACGTTGACGATTTATAAATTTTTATAGCAAATATTAAATAAATTAAATAAAAATTATTTTATCTACATATGTCAAATATCATAAAAAACTTCACATTGCATTAGAAATTTACCCCTCAATTTAACAAATTTCTGTAATTTCAGCAAAAGTTTTACAGACCTTAGAGCATCCATAGTGTACGTGTTTTTTACCGAGCTTTTTCAGAGCTTTTTTCTTATACATTATTGTCACATCAACAACTTAAAAACCTTTATATACCTACACTATGTGAAAACCCTCACCCAAGCTTTTTCATTACTTTTTTAAACTATTCAAGTTCCCACTATTTTAACTTTATATAATTTTTATTTTTATTTATAAAAATAAATAAATTTAAATTCATACAAATACATATTTATTTATATCAAGAAAGAGTATGTACAATAAAATTAATAAAAATTAGGTTATTAAGAAATATATAAAAGTTGTATAGAAAGTTTGTAAAATAAAAATTAAAAAATGTTAAATTTAAAAGTATGTATAACCGAAAATAGAAAGTGGGTCATTAAGAAATCTGTTAAAATTGTATAAATATGTCAAATTTGAGATATTATTTTAAAAATATAAAATATAATTACTTTCATTATGTATTTATTTATATTATTTATTTACTAATTATATTTAAATAGGATTACTTTAAATATATTAATAAATAAAATTGATTAAATACAAAACTTTTATAAAATTTTATAAAGTTAAAACTGATTAAATACGAAAAACAGGTCGTGCAGTTACGAGCTATGACGAAAAACCTCGCGAAAAACCTCAAGTGAAAAACCTCAAAAGGAGGTTTTTGTTTTTTGATAACCCCCCCCCCCCCCAAAAAAAAAAAAAAAGCTTTGAAAAAACTCCTAAAAAGCACATTGTGGATGCTCTTAATTATTATTAACTTTTTTGAATTATATATAAAAATGTAATTTTTTTTTAAATTACAAATCAATTAATTGTGGGACTCTTTTTGACGTAAAAAATAATCATTTTAGGAAAGCGACCCCTTCAAAAAAATAATAATAAGTAACACATTTTTAGCAAATGACTCATCAAAGTAGTCGACACCTTACTCAATAACATTTGTAACCTTTCAATAAAATCACCTCACCCCACTATCTACCATGGTCGACAAAGGATGGTTCCAAAAGACCATCATACATCAAAACAATATTGAGTTTATAGAACGTTAAAATTATTTAAATGTTCTAATATACTGTTTTATAAGACATAATTTTATATGATCAACGATGAAACGTAGAGCTGGCAAAAACCGAGACGACACGCTAACCCGACACGAAATAAACGGGTTTAGGTAATATATTTCAATCCGTTTAAGTAAACGTGTTGACACGACACGACACGAAAATTAAACGGGTAAGGTTAAGGTTAAAAATTTCAACTCGAAAATGACCCGAATAACCCGTTTATATATATATATATATATATATAATAAGTTTTATTTTTAATGCTTTGGATTTTTAATTTTTTTGATTTGGTTAGAATTTACAAGTTTGAACTATAAAATATGGATTATTAATGCTTTCATTTGAATTTTGTATTTGTATTTTTTTTTGTGAATTTTTTATTTTTTATTTTTTGTTTTATAAATGTTAAACGGGTTAGATGGGTCGGGTTAGGGTTGGAATTTTTGACCCGTTTATTAAACGGGTCAGGTTAGGGTTAGGCACTTTCAACCCGTTTAACTTTAAACCCGACACAAACTCGACACGACTGGACACATTTGACAGGTCTAATGAAACGTTCTATTTAAAAATATTGTAATATGTTTATAAGATATTTTTGGACACGTTAACAAGTTTTTTAGGATACCTTTCAAATTACGCGTCGCATTAAATATTTTATAAAAGATGTCTTATAGGTTAATTCTTAAAAGTGTCATATAAAATAGATAATACGATACTTTGTTTTAAACATGTGCTAAAAAGCCTTAGAGTAAAATATCGTATTACATTTTTTATAGGACATTTTTGTTTGAAGTGTCCTATAAATGCATATTTTTACAAGACACATTTTCATAAATTTTTCTACAAAATAACTAATATGACTGTTTTATTTTAAAAAGGTCCTAAAAAACTTGTTAAAACACCCATAATTGTCTTTTATGTAGTTACTACAACACTTTTACGCTTTGTTCTTGAGTTTTTTTTGTGAAGGAAAGGAAGGGAAATGGGAGGAAAGAAAAAATGTTGTGTTATCGAGTTTTTTAAGGAGGGAAAGGAAAGGAAAAGGAAGGAAAATATTGTTTATTTTCCTCCCAAAACTTTCCTCCCAAATGTGGGAGGAAACGGAATTGAAGGAAGGGAAAGAAAGGAATTTAGAAAAAATAAAAAATATTTATAAAATTACATATATATATATATCCATTAGTTACATTCCACTGTTAAATAAATAAGGGTATATTGGTAAAATTGACATTTTTCCTTTCATTTCTCTCCAACTGGAGAACATGAAAATTTATTTTTTTCCTTCCCTATCATTTATTTTCCTTCAATCTCAAGAACACAAATACAAATATTTCTTTCTTTTCCTTACCTTTCTTTTCTTTTCTTTTCCTTCCCTTTCTTTTATTTTCTTTTCCTTCCAAAACTCGAGAACACAACGTTAGATATGACACTTTATCGTTTGATTCTATAAGCTTAAATCCTATAAAATAGTCTATTGAGACACGTAGACATTTTTGACGTACTACAAACCCAATTTTATTATAGTCAACTTTTATTCTCATATATGTCACAACAAAAATGACATGCTTTGAATACGGTTACCGAAAAAAATAGATATGGTCAGTTATTTCGGAATCAAGAATCCATGTGTTACAATCACTACTGCTATGTCACTCTATTCACTACACCAAATGTCATTTAGGCAACAAATGAAAAATGTTGCTTAAGAGGGGTTTATGTGTTGCCTAAGGCTTAGGCAACATGCCTATGTTGCCTTATCAATGTTGCATAAGAACTTAGACAACATAGGCAAACATCATATGTTGCCTAAACACACTCCATAAGCAACACACAACATGTTATGTTGCCTATGAAAAAAACATATGTTGCACCAAACAACCACTAAGACAACATTAGATTTATGCATGTGTTGCCTAAGGTATCAACTTAGACAACATACTATATTTGCATATGTTGCCTTACACATTTTTTTAAAAAAAAAATCAAAATTTCTTATTAATTAGAATTTTATCAAATAACAAATAATATTACAAATTACATACGTTCAAAAAAACTAATATACTACTTCAAATGACCAAATACAAGCTCTTTAAATGTCATCCCATCATAACAAGCTCGTTGGTTTGAATCACACAAACGACCAACTTTCTTTTTGAACTAGTCCCTTCATCTCTCCACTCTTTCTGAAATCAAAAAACCTAATGTGAGACCGCATTTTGATGCATCACAAAATCATATCAGAAATCACGAAATCTAAGAAAAAGAGGGAATATGTTTCCTACAACATCTTTAACATTAGCAAAAAAATCATTGTTAGGGCAGGACAACATCGATATAACAGAAAAGACACTCCGAACCAAATTGCTCAAGAAGTTCTCTTTAAACCTAATTTTCGGTGGGAGATGCATTGTGGAACTTCAAAGCAGTCCAAAGGTGAGTGCAAAAACCTGATGATTGAGCAGTTAGAACCGTTGGAAATGTGAGATGAAGTAAACACATAGGATGACAATGGTTAAGTGTAATATTTCATGGCTATGTTACAAAGCATTGACACTAGCTCAAGCCATAACTCCAATTACAAAACAGCGTTGATCTTGGTCCCTTGATCAAGAAGTCATGGACGCTTACCAGTGATTACTAGCCTGTGAAAACTAGTCATGATCATGAGTATGTCCTTTAGTCAAATTATAGAGCCAAACCATGTTGAATCGGCAAAAGAGGTGAATACCCGCGTCCACCTACATTCTGCTACAAACCTACAAAAACAAATCTCTGTTTTAATAACAATGAACCAAACATCTTAAATTCTTATAATATAAAAAACAGGTGCATTACTCCTACAAACAGTCCAGGCAACGCAATTCAATTCCTGGTTTTTTTTAATTAGAACAATATCACTCAGATTGATTCTTAACATTGCAAGCAGACGGATACATTAAAATCGAATCTGTTCTTAATAATAGCACTCAGATTGGTTTTTTTAATTTTAACAATGTAGCCTCAAAAAAGTAACATCTAAAATCAATCAAGATGAAAAATCGAATCTAACGAAAATACCTTATTATCGATTACATGTGTCCAAAACTTAGCTTGATATCACAGAAAAACCAAATCGAACCTGAAATCGAACCTGTTCTTCAACGTCGCTGAAATAGAACCTGAAATCGAACCTGTTCTTCAACGTCGAACCTGAAATCGAACCTGTTCTTCAAACCCGTTCTTCGCTGAAATCGAACCTGTTCTTCGTTGAAATCGAACCTGGCGGTGGCGACGTCGGCTGCTGGTGGTGGCTGGTGGTGGCTGGCGGTGGCGACGTCGGCTACTAGTGGTGGTTGGAGGTAGTGACGTCGACTAGTGGTGGTGGCTAGCGGTGGCAATGTCGGCTATTGGTGGTGGTTGGTCGTCGATTTCTATTAAGGAAATGGGGAAGGGGGTTTATTTTTAACCTAATTTTTTTGGGGGAGGGAAACTAAATATAAAAAAGGGGGAAGGGAGGCGGTTCTTGTTTTTGGTAAAAAAGTTTGATTTGTTTTCTTAATTTAAAATAAATAATTATTTAGATAATATATATTATTTTGTTAAAAAAAGATAATTAATGTTCATATTCAATATATATATATATATATATATGTGTGTGTGTGTGTGTGTGAGAGAGAGAGAGAGAGAGCGATGTATGGATGTGATGAATATATATATATATATATATATATATATTTAGATAATAAATATTTTTAATTTAATTTATTTTTTGACTTAAAATAAATAACTTTAGTTAATAAATGTTCTTTTGTTAAAACTGAGAAACGTGATAATTAGTTATCAACCGTTTGATGAGAAATGGAGGCACATTAGGATTAGATGTACTAGATCAATTTCATTCTAAGTCCCAATAAAACCTTTAAAACCCAATAGAACCCTTTAAAGTCCGATAGATCCATTAAGACCCAATGAAACCCTTTAAAGTCCGAAAGATCAGTTAAGGCCCAATAAAAACCTTTAAAGGCCAATAGAACCGATTAAAGTTCAGTAGAATTAATTAAACCCTAATAGATCCATTAAGATACAATTAAACCCTTTAAATCCCGATAGATCCATTAAGGCCCAATGAAACCCTTTACAACCCAATAGAACTCTTTAAAGTCTGATAGATCCATTAAGGCCCAATAAAACCCTTTATAGCCCGAAAGATTAGTTAAGGCCCAATGAAAACATTTAAAACCCAATAGAACCCCTTAAAGCCCGATAGATCCGTTAAAGCCTAAAAGAACCCAGTAAAACCGAAATGATACCATTAAAGCCCAAGTGATCCATTAAAGCCTAAATGGATCCATTAAAGCCCAACCGATACATTAAAGCCCAATCGAACCGTTAAAACCCAATTGGATGCATTGAAATCCAATCGATCCATTAAAGTCCAACTAGATCCATTATACGATTTTATTCGGCGTGGTCTCGTAGACATATATGAACTATGACTAAGGCATTGTTTGGCAAAATTAAGCTAGCTTGTTTTCTGGGTACATGTTTGGATGATCATAAGCTAGCTTATAAGGTAGCTTTTTGATAAGCTACTTGGAGTAGCTTATGAGGAGTTTTTTGTAAATATTCCAATAGAACCATTTAAAGTCCGATAGATCCATTAAAGCCCAATGAAACTCTTTAAAGTCCGATAGGATTCGTTAAGGTCCAATGAAACATTTTAAATCTCGATAGATCCATTAAGACCCAATGAAACCTTTAAAACACAACAGAACTCTTTAAAGTGCGATAGATCCATTAAGGCCTAATGAAACCTTTAAAGCACAATAGAACCTTTTGAATCCCGATAGATCCACTAAGGCCCAATGAAACCCTTTAAAACCTAGTAGAACCCTTTAAAGTCTGATAAATCCATTAAGGCCCAATAAAACCCTTTAAAGTCCGATAGATTCGTTAAGGCCCAATCAAACCCTTTAAAATCCAATAAAACCATTTAAAGTCCGATAGATCCATTAAAGCCCAATGAAACTCTTTAAAGTCTGATAGATCCGTTAAGGCCCAATGAAACCCTTTAAATCTCGACAGATCCACTAAGGCCCAATGAAACCCAATAGAACCATTTAAAGTCCGGTAGATTCGTTAAGGTCCAATGAAACCCTTTAAATCCCGATAGATCCATTAAGGCCCAGTGAAACCTTTAAAACACAATAGAACTCTTTAAAGTCCGATAGATCTATTAAGGCCCAATGAAACCTTTAAAGCATAATAGAACCTTTTAAAACCCGATAGATCCACTAAGGCGCAATGAAACCCTTTAAAACATAGTAGAACCCTTTAAAGTTCGATAGATCCATTAAGACCCAATGAAACCCTTTAAAGTCCGATAGATCCGTTAAGGCCCAATCAAACACTTTAAAATCCAATAGAACCATTTAAAGTCCGATAGATCCATCAAAGCCCAATGAAACTCTTTAAAGTCCGATAGATCCGTTAAGGCCCAATGAAACCCTTTAAATCCCGACAGATCCACTAAGGCCCAATGAAACCCAATAGAACCATTTAAAGTCCAATAGATTCGTTAAGGTCCAATGAAACAATTTAAATCCCGATAGATCCATTAAGGCCCAATGAAACCTTTAAAACACAATAGAACTATTTAAAGTCCGATAGATCTATTAAGGCCCAATGAAACCTTTAAAGTCCGATAGATCCACTAAGGCCCAATGAAACTCTTTAAAACATAGTAGAACCCTTTAAAGTTCGATAGATCCATTAAGGCCCAATGAAACCTTTAAAGCCCGATAGATCCATTAAGGCCCAATGAAACGTTCCAATTTTACATGATATAAACATGAAATAATTATAAAATCATACAAAATAAAATAAAGTAAGAGCTAAACATATTTTTAGACATGTAATAATCCAAATTTAGACGAGATAAAATGAAATAACAACAAAATTATAATTACCTAAGAAAATGTAAATGTCTTTTGATGACGAAAACGTTTGTTGGAAACCAAAAGCGCTCCAAATCACGTTTCAAATTTTAATGATATAAACATGAAATAATTACAAATTAGGCAAAATAAAATAATAATTACCTAAGAATCTTTAAACGTCCTTTGATGATGAAAACGACAATTGTTGGAAGCCAAAAGTCGTCAAAATCGCGTCCAAAATCCTTAGAAACGGATTTTTTTTGAAAGAGTGAAGAAATGTTGGAATGAAGATGAAATGTTGGAAATTGGGAATTCAACAAGTTATAACAATGGCCGTGATCTTAGGCAACATAGAAACAAGAAAATATGTTGCCTAAGCTAGATCTTATGCAACAAACATAATAGATTATATGTTGCCTAAGTTAAAGTAGGTGTGGACTTTAAATCATCCGTCAATAACTTATTACATTTTCACCTACCTACCTATATTTATTTATATTTTTGACAGTAGGCAACATAGAAATAAGAAAATATGTTGCCTAAGCTAGATCTTAAGCAACAAACACAACAGATTATATGTTGCCTAAGTAAAAGTGGGTGTGAAATTTAAATCATCCCGTCAACAAGTTATTACACTTTCAGCTACTTATATTTATTTATATTTTTGACCTTAGGCAACATAGAACCAAGAAAATATGTTGCATAAGATAACTTTCATTTATTAAAAAAAACATTATAAAACTAAGGTAACATAAAGGAAAATGTTGCTTAAGATAGTTAAGGTGTAACACCCCGATTTTCAAGAGGTATCATTTCAAGTTTATACAGAAACTGATATATGAAGGAAAAATAAGATATTTTATTTTGGACTTTAATCCTGGATTTTATAGTCTTGATGGATAAATGATTCAATTACGAGTCCAACGGTTCTTTCTGGAGGGAAAACGGAGCTAAAACGAAGAAGTTATGGTCAAAACAGTGTTCGGTACATGTTTGGCTATAGTGCCCGGCGATTGTGACACTGTCACTATAGCCGTCACAATAGCCAGAGCCAGGAAGCCTCGGTACAATCTTGGAGATTGAGTGGCACAATCGCCTACGGGTACCAGAGTGTTAAAAGTCGCGATTTTCAACCCCAAACTTCATTTCTTCATATCTTTCTCATCCTAGCTCCGATTTGGGCGATTCAAGTTGATACGGTTTCGTTTTTGAGAGATTTTCAAGGATCTATCAATATATTGGAAATCTCTTGAAGTATAATAGAGAATTTTGTGGTGGTAAGCTTCTCATCTCTCCCTATTCATCTTCTTCACCAAAGTATTCTAGGGTTTCATCCACCCTTTGTTCTCCCTTTCATAGATTGAAGGTTTGTAATCATTTTGGTGAACTAGAGGTGTTTTGATTGGTGGATTCAAGTTTGGATTAAAGTAATCTTCTATTCTCTTCATTTATGGAAGTTAGAGTTTCGGTATTAGTTGAAGTATTTGTGTATAAGGTTGGGAAACGATTCTTTCTGGTGGAATATGTATACTTATGGTTGGAACCTTGTGGATCTAGGTTTTGGAAGATTTGGTTGAAGAATCAAGTTCTTCAAGGAAAATTATAAGTGGGTAAAATCTAGATTTAGTCTAAATCTAGCAAGGTGAGTTTGCTAATCTTTTGTTAAAACTAGATACACATCATTATCTTCTACTTGTTGATGTCAATGCATATCTCAAATGTCCATATTTAATGTTTCAAGTATTTTGGGGGCTTTTACCCATGGATTTATGTATGTGAAAGTTACCATGTTTTATATGAGTATATCTTGGTATGTTGATGATTCCTTCTTGGAATGCCTTTTTGGCGACCTTATATTCTCACGAAGTATTTGGATGGATATTATGTCATATGTTGGAATTACATGATTAGGATGGTTATAGTGTGTTCTTGGTGGATATCTGAAATGTTACGGATGGAACTACATCTTGAGACCTCCTAAATGCATTATGTGGACGAACCAAGTCTGTGATTCACTATAGGAATGTAGGTGGGTGACATTTGAAGAATTTCCAAAGGCGGTAGTCTCCTATGTACCTAGACCTCCGCCGTCGGGGAATTTCCAAAGGCGGTAGTCCCCGGTGCGTGTCGGACCTTTGGGTTGCCAGAGAAAGTGGCTTCAAGGTGCATTACCTCTTTGGGTGAACCGGATTGGAGATATGGGTCGCTCCCGTTGACTCCACATCTACGTGATTAATTGTTAATTGCTGATAAGAATTGTAACTGTTCATGCATGTTTATTACTGTTCAACTCACTAGGCTTTTTGGCCTAACACTTGTTTGGTGTCGATGTGTATCTCAGGTTCTAGCGGAGCCGGTTCTAAGCTGGTTTAGTGCTTGGGTGAGAGATTGGGGAATATTGCATTTGGACTTACTTTTGGTAAGAGAACCTTTGGGTTTATAAATGACACTCTTATGTGTAATTTCTTTTTTAGTCTTGGAAATTAGATAAGTTGGTTGTTAATTATTGTCCGTTTAATTACGATTGTATTTAAACAGGTTTGTATATTTTCCCCATTTTTGGGAGGCTCTTGCCATGGCAATTTTAGTATACCTCATGTCCGTTTTTTCGGATTTTTGTTATCCCTATTTTTAGGGTGATACATAAGACAACATATAATTATTCATATGTTGCATAAGGTCTGACTTAGGCAACATATAACTACATGTTGCCTAAGAGTAAACTTAGGTAACATATATTAGCCTTTGTTGTCTAAGATTATCTTAAGCAACATAGGTAAATAGCATATGTTGTCTAAGACAACATTTGGTGTAGTGATTAGAGCCATATATACCTTAATTGGAGTGGGAAATATAGTCGGAATTAGAGATAAGTCTGATTCTTGTTATCAAAAAATACATTTTTTTTTGTCAAAAAGGAAAAATAATATTTTTACAAAGATTTTTAAAATTAACCTTTGTTTTTTCAAAATATGTTATTGATTATTTTTTGAATCTTATCAAATTCATTTTAATTCTCATTCAATCTCAATCAAATAAACTAGACAATTTTTTAAAACAACTTCTAATGTTTTTTGAAACCCTAATACAGATTTTGGTGTTAATTCATAAAATCACATATGATTTTGACATTAATGCTATATTTGGCAAAAAAAAAAAACTAGTTTATCAACTAGCTTATAAGCTAGTTTTTTTTTCCTGGTACATGTTTGGATGACCATAAGCTAGCTTATTGAAAAGCTACTCAAAGTAGCGTTATGAAAAGGTAACTTATAAGCTAATTAGCCAAACAATGCCTAAGTATAATATATGCGAATTTTGTTTAATTCAATTGTACTCTAATCACATGTGATTTAGGGTTGCAAACTAATAACATCATCAATCTAAATTATTTATCATAAAATCACATATGATTTTGTGAAATAGAATGAATTGTGGGTCTGTGTCCCTTGTGGTTTTGTGTTTTCTTTGACCATGATCTTCATTCTATGTTTATTGTGAATTTGGTCCTTGTGGTATTCAATTTGTCTTGATCATGGTCCTTCTGACTTACATCTCCATTAACTCCGTTAAATCACTGACCATTTTAGCCATTTGTCATTTACTTGTCCTTTTACGATAAGAAAAAACAATATTTTTATACACACATATAATGACATCAAAATAAATAAAATAAAATATTATTGTATGATTTAATTGTTTAACTTTCTTAAAAGATTAACTATACTAATACGATTTAATTTTATTATTTATTATAATGGTGGAAAAAGACATGGTTTTATTTCCAAAAAATAAAGAAAATAAGCTAGCTTATTTTTGCCAAACGATACCTAAAACAATAAAATCATATCTTTTCCCACCATTATAATAAAATAATGAAATTAAATCGTATTAATATAGTTAATCTTTTAAAAAAGTTAAACAATCAAATCATACAATAATATTATATTTTATTTATTTTGATATCATTGTATGTGTGTATAAAAATATTGTTTTATTTCTTATCGTAAAAGGACAAAAAAATGGCAAATGGCTAACATGGTCTTTGATTTAACGGAGTTAACGGAGATGTTAGTCAGAAGGACCATGGCCAAGACAAAATGAATACCACAAGAACCAAATCCACAATAAACATAGAATGAGGACCATGGTCAAAGAAAACACAAAACCACATGGACCAAATCCACAATTCACTCTGTGAAATATATCAAATATAAAAATCTGTCAAATTAGTATAAAGTATAATCAAATGTGATTTAGTGATGTTTATTACGCTTAAACAACCTGTCCAATTTTTTACAATATAGTCATATGTGATTTTGGGTTGCATATTATATCTAAACAAGTTGTCCAACGTATTTATCATATAATCATATGTGATTTTGGGTTGCATATTTAGGATTTGCTTAAAGAAACAAACAAAATCAAATCAATATACCGAAATGGTTTAACCGATTTGCTTGAATAAAGAAAAATGGTAAATACGATTTTGATTTAAATGACTTGTTATCCCTTATTTTTTAGGAAGTCAATAATATCCTAAATTAATCTATATCATATATAATATGACTTTAATACTCTTTTAATCTAAATTTTGAAAAGTATTATTTTCGGAATTATTATAAAAAATGATTGGCTGAAATTATATATATATATATATATATATATATATATATATATATAGATATATATATATATATATATAGGGTGCGTTTCTTTTACAAACCAAACAATTTGTACAAACTATGCAAACCAATCTTAGCCGTTCATCAAGTCTAATGAATATATGATTTTATTAGGTTTCCTAATTTAAAATCATGATTATAATGAATAAACTTAACATTTCCTAATTTAAAATCATGATTATAATGAATAAACTTAACATTTTCCATATATATCACAATCATTATTAATGAATCATAATCATTATCCATAAATATATCTATTATTTCCTAATATAGTGATTTGCATAGTTTATACAAATTACTTGGTTTGCAAAAGAAACGCACCCTATATATATATATATATAAGGGGTCTTTCAAATGAGAACTAAGTTATTTGTAATAACTGTGAGATCCAATCTCAACCACAAATCAGAAAATAAATTAGAAATTTTTTAATTTTAGTAATTATGGTTTAAATTATAATTAAAGGGCAAATTAGGTATTCTAAAAATATGTTCTCTCCTCTCTCCTGCCTCCTCTCTCCAACGAAATTTTTTCTGGTGAAACTTTTTTCGGTGAATTTTTTTTTCCGGCAAACACATGCATTCCGTGATGCCTTTAACAAAATAACGAAAAAAAAAGAAAAAAAAAGACATAGTGTGATACACTTAATAAAGCAACAACATCTGATACATTGTGATACACTTCATAAAACAAAGGAAATACATTGTGATACCAATGTGATACCTCGTTGTGATACCAAATGTGATATCCTACTGTTATACCAAATATGATACCCCATTGTGACATCCTACTTTTATACCAAATGTGATACTCCATTGTGATACCAAATGTGATACTTCATGATATCCTACTGTTACACCGTGATACACTTTGTAAACATTAAAAAATACATGATAGCACACTATGATACCATTGTGTAAACATCGAAAAAAACCCACCTAAAAAACCCACCATCGCCACCACGTTTAGAGTCAGACGCCAAAACCACCATTTTCGCCATTGACACTGCCACCACCACCACCCATCCGATGTTTCCCCTGAAAACAACTCCTCCTCTTCCTGGTTCTCCACCGTCATTGTCACCACCCCTCCCGCCGTCGCCTCATCCCACAAACCCCACCTCCGCCTACACCCGCCGTCGCAACAATTTCTCCAGCGGTGGCTCTGTCGCCGGAATCTTACGAAGAGGAAAATGAGACCTAGTGCTGGCCTCCCACCATCGCCTCATCCCACTTCAATATGGGGACATTTTCGTTGATTCAAAACCTTCAATATCGGTAAATCTGAAGTTTTCAAAAATGGTGTCGATGAAGATGTAGAAATGGTGATGGTGTGATGCAGAAATGGTGATGGTGTCGATGGAGATGTAGAAATGGTGATGGTGTGATGGAGAAATGGTGATGGTGTTGATGGAGATGGAGAAATGTTGATAGTGTCGATGGAGATGGAGAAATGGTGTTGCTCTTTTTTACTTTTAACATAAAGAAATTGTGATGGTGTGATGGCGGCTGCAGGAGAGGGTTATAACTAGGGTTATGAGTTGTCAATTGAAATTAAATTACCATTATACCCTTTATTTTATTTTACTAAACAACATTAATTATCTTAAATGATTGGCTCAAATTGGATCTCACAGTTATCACAAATAACTCATGGGGTGTTTGGTTAGAAGTATTGAGAGATCAGGAATGAGAATGATAATGAAAATTGATGTTTGGTTTGATATAATATAATGGGCCCATTACCCCAAACCCATTAATTTTCATTCCCGACTAAATTGGGGAATTAAAATCTTATTCCCGCTCAGTCACTTTTTCTCATACACCCTTCATCTCTCGATGTTGGATGAAACATATTTTTTTATTTTCATTTTGGACGACACATATTTGTATTAAAAATATTATATAAAATAATTTTTTATTGATTATATTGGTTTAACCAAACAACATCAATGCAATGCTCATTCCTACTCTCATTCTACTTCATTCCCATTTTCATTTTCATTCTCATTCCTTAAAATGAACCAAACGCCCCCTCAGTTCTCATTTGATTAGGCCCTATATATATATATATATATATATATATATAGAGAGAGAGAGAGAGAGAGAGAGAGAGATGAAAGTTCAAATGAAAACTCATCTTTCATTGTGCACGTGAGGACAAATCTCAGTCACTCCATCTCTTTTGATCAAACAACTCATATTAAATAGAGTTTTTAATTTTAAGATGTTTAAGGGTAAAAATGGAAGATAATTTAAAGTCACGCCTACTATATTTGACTTTTTATTTTCTTTTTTAATTAAAAACTTTTACCTAATTAAAGTTTAAAATAAATTATCTTAAAAATTACTAATATTTTAATCAAACAAATTACATAAAAAACGAGAATTTCGTGCTATTCGATATGACATCCATCTCGATATAGTTTTTTTTAATTGTTTTAACCGTTTTTTACGTGAAATGATATATATGTGTGTATATTTATTATGAATATTTATGTACATTCAAGTTTGTACAACACCTCGACAACGTAAGTATGTAACTCGACATCACCTTCTTCAACGTTGTAAGACATCACGTTTCTTCAGCACCGTAACCCAACACCCATCAAGACGAATCGAGAACCTATCGAGTAATTCTGTTATGAACCGGGAAACAAAAAAGAGTTCGTCACGTCTCCACATCTTCACAGGTCATTCATGTATTATTCATCATGAATAATACAATATTCAGGGTGAATAATTCACAATTCATGAATTCGTATATTATTCACCATGAATATTGCGTAATTCATTCTGAATACTATATTATTCATCATGAATAATGAATAAACGTTCACAGTTGTTATTCATACTGAATGTGGGACATCCGGGGATGCGCATTGTTGCGGCTTTTCGTGTTTACACCTTTTTAAAATGCAAGAAAATAGATCTCGACGCAAGTATACATCTTAATCTACTGTCATCTGTAACAAGTAATAATGGTACAAAGTACCGAATATCGATCCCACAAGGAAGCGTGGAAAAGTTTCTCTTGAAAGTCGGGTCTGTAAAAGAGTCTCAGATGGCGATTTCGAAAACATTATTTTTTATTGGGGTTTTGATTAATACTACCGAACAGTTAATTAAAATGCAACACAGGATACAATGTTCTGTCGGGGTAAAATTAATTTATGGATAAAAAGATGAGATCGCATTCCTTTGTTATCTTAAGGTTAATATTTCATGAAACTCAAATGAGCCATCGTACAATAAACCAGTTGTCAATTGATTAATTGCAGTCTACTATAAAATATAACTTTAATTTAAATAACTCCGTGCAATCATGCGATACGATACACCGTTTTAACTTTTGATCAGTCTCGGTCCCAACTTAACTTCGTACAGATTATAAATATAACAGAAACGGAAATGTAAATTTTAACTAAAGGAGACGGTTATCGTTTTCAAACACTCAACGATAGAAATCGTAGGAGTGTTGTGCCAACAACATGTCATTGGACAGAAAATATTATGTTTAACTAAAGGAGACGGTTGACGTTTTCAAACACTCAACGATAGAAATCGTAGGAGTGTTGTGCCAACAACGTGTCCTTAGACAGGAAATATAATCACTTGAAATATAAGACTAAAAATAAATGATGTGAACTAAAGAGCAAAATTAAATTAACAGAAAGTAATAGACTGAAATGAAAGTGCAGAAACTAAATTGCGAGAATTAAAGTGCGTTAAAATAAGCAACAGTAACGTAAAATGAGAATTATAAAATTAAGAATTATCGGAAATGGTGACGGGAAATCTTGTTTCAAATGTGAGATTCGAACTTGAAGGTTTCATGGTGTTTTAACGATGTAATAACGTAAGGAAAACTAACCAACATACAATTGATTTTGATAAAATTGGAAACATAAAACGGATTTAATAAACTACAACAAACCGTGAACCAACAAAAGTTGGGAATCCGAAATTATTTTTCGGACTTCCGGTTTGTAATAGAACTAAAGCCGTAATGAAACCAAAATAAAAACCAAGAATTACTCAAATGTATCGATTTATAAGAAAGATGCGAAGAACTAACGAGAGACGAAAACTTGTAACGATAACGTGATTAGAATTAATATTTAATCAAAAGCAGAAGTTTGAACCGTGAGCTAGAACATTCAAAATTAACCTATAGATTCTTGGCTCACACTTTCAAACTTTCATTACAAGGAAGTTACCCCTATATTTCCTCCCAACAATACTAAACATGAAATATGGAAAATGAGAATGAGAGATGTCTTCTACACTAACTAAGCATACATATATATAGCCATAGGAAGCCTTGGGGTCCAAGTTTAACAATGGGGCCCAAGACATCAACTAGTGCAAGCTCAAAAAATGTAGTTTTTAATAAGCCTACACATTAAGTCCATAAAAATCGGCCCAAGAAATTATAATAAAAGTCCATACAAAAACGGCCCAACATCTTCAAAAGCCCGGTTCAATATCTCGGTTTTTAGCCCAAAAGAAAACGCTCCATCTTTACGACTCGTTGCGTCGGTCCAAAAAGGAAAAGTCTTTTGTCATTTCCGCGTCATCATTTGATGTCGACTTCTCACGACCTTCGCATCGATCCTAGAATAAAAACATAAAATAAAAATAAGATCTTTTCGAATTTTTTCTAAAATTAACCACCCAAAAACGACTAAATATGCTAAACATTTATTTATTAGAAAAATGCTTAAAAATACATAAAAAGGACTCAATGGGAAAAATAAAAATTGCTCAAAATTATAAAAAAGTGGGTTAAAAATAGGGTATATAAAATTACTATATCACGCATACATATTCATAATGAATTGAACCAAATTTCGGTTGTGAATTGGGAAACAAAAGAGAGTGGGTCATGTGTCTACACCTTCACGGGTCATTCATATATTATTCATCATTAACAATGTATCATTCATTATGAATAATACAGCATTCAGGGCGAATAATACAACATTCAGGATGAATAATTATTTATCATTAATCGTGTATTATTCATCCTGAATACTGTATTATTTTTCATTAATAGTGAATGAACGTTCATCTTTGTTATTCATACTGAATGTGGATACCCGAGGACATGCATGCATATATATTCATAATGAATATAACATATTACATATATATAGATTTTCACGTAAAAAACGGTTAAAACGAAAAAAAAACTATATTGAGATGGATGTCATATCGAAGAGCACAAAATTCTCGTTTTTTTGATGTAATTTGTTTGATTAAAATATTAGTAATTTTTTAGATAATTTATTTTAAAGTTTAAGGTGGTAATTTTTTAATTAAAAATAAAATAAAAGATCAAACAAGGTAGACGCTGATTCAAAATTCCAATTTTATCCTTAATCACTTCTCAATTAACTTTATTATGTATTAACCTTTGATTAGTTTTCTAAGTTTTGATCAATGGTTAAGATTTGTCCTTATGTGCACAATGAAAGACGAGTTTCCATTTGAACATATATATATATACATACATATATATATATACATACATATATACATACATATACATACATATATACATACATATATATATACATATATATATATATATATATAGGGTCAGGTTCAGGAGAAAACTCTAAATAAATGGAAAATCGAAAAACCACGAAAAAACGAATGAAAAAGTATATGAATATGGATGTCAAATTAACGAGAAAAATATGATCGTTTATTTGGTGTAATTTATTTCGCTCGAATTTTGTTCATTTTTTGTATTTTTTCGAATAAAAAATAGGGGGTGGAGGTTTTTTTAATTTAAAAAATATTGTTGTAACCACCTGTTTAATCATATCCATCAGATCATCTAATTTAACGGTTGATAAGGTGTTTTTTAGTTTTCCATTTATTTGAGGTTTTCCCTTGAACCTCCGTCTATATATATATATATATATATATATATATATATATATATATATATATATATATATATATATAATAGGGGCATAATCAAATGAGAACTCAGTAGTTTGTGATAACTGTAAGATTCAATGTGAGCCAATCATTTTATTATATTAATTTTATTTATTTAATTAATAGATAAGGGTGTATAAGTAATTTGATTAATTATTATTTAAATATTAATTGTTTTCTTTGACAGTTATCAATCTAAGATAGTTTCCTTCATTATCTCAACAAATTGATTTGTGATTATCCATTACTATATATAGCTGATTAGTATCCTGCCCAACTTAAACCCATTTGAATAATGACTCCATTAATTACAACGACGACACCAATGTTAAAGAAAGCTGACTTTGAGAGCATGCATCGTCCTTCTCGAATCATCTTGACCCATTTCCAGATGAACGTGATGATAAATTGGATGGCAGTAGGTATCACAAGAAGTATCATAGTGGTATCACACAAGTTATTGGGTATCACAATAGTAATGAACGTGATGATAAATTGGATGGCAGTAGGTACCACAAGAAGTATCATAGTGGTATCACACAAGTTCTTGGATATCACAATAGTAATGAATGTGATGATGAATTGGATGGCAATAGGCATCACAGTGGTATCACATAAGTTATTGGGTATCACAATAGTTATCACGGTGATGTACACCGGAATAAGTTTGGTCGGAGTAATGGAGGAGAGAGGAGAGAGAGAGAGATTTACAAAAAGACTAATTTACCCCTAAATATTATCCATAAATTTATTTATTTTTTAAATTAATAGATAATTACCCAAATTAAATTTTTTAATAATACCCATTGATTATTAATAATGTGTGGTTGAGATTGGATCTCACGGTTATCACAAATAACCGAGTTCTCCCTTGAATGACCCCCTATATATATATAATGTCTAGCCGTGGATTTGTGATTCCAACTAGTGACGGGAATTTTAAAGTCGAGTTGGGTACCTGTCCCTAACGGGGTCGGTATTCCTCGGCTTATCGAGTAAAGGCGGGATATTGATTTTCATACCCGAAACAGGTTCAGGCAACAATGCAAGAGGTCGCAAATCAGGTTGTTTTGCCCAAAATCCTACTTCTACAATTGGTAGGTCACTGGGTTATTCAAATAAGTCAGGTATGGTACTACCCCTCTCTAATAATACCTGATATAGATTTTAATATATAATTTGATTAATTTCTTTTTTGTTACCTAATAATTTTGTACTTTTAAATTTGTCATTTCCTATAATTACATGTGGTTGTTTACGTTATCATGTGTTTATGAAACTTGAGGTTTATTTGTTTGTCTTAAAATTAAAAACTCATTTTTTTTCTTTTCGTTTAACTTTTTTTCTTAAACCGATACCATCTACGTTTCCCATACCCGTTAAGGATTATTTTTTACTTAAACCCGTCGGGGATTAGACGAGACAGGGGACATAAAACAGGGTCGAGGTCGCATTCCCAATCCCTTATTCACCCCGTTTCCATCTCTAATTCCAAGACTCACTCAACTTATATATTTTCATAAGTAGAATTTTATTTTGGTATGAAAGGTGCACCGCCAAACTTTAAAAGCTACTCAAGTACATTAGAAAATACAAGAAATCAACCAAATAACCGATTTTTTTTTCTAGAAATCAACCAAAAACCTTAAAATTTTCTCGAAATCAACCAAAAATCTTAAAAACATATGTTTATTTGCAATACATTTAATTGACAAAAATATGTTTATTTGTTTCGGAAGTTGGGGCTTTCACAGAAACCCTCTCTCTACACAATGAGTAAAGGTAAGGTCTTCCTACATCTTATTACCGGCCCCCTACCTCTAAGTTGGATTTACTGGGCCCGTTTGGTATTAGCAGACAATTAGTCAAGCATAAACAACTGCATGTCAACACTTGCAAGATCTCGGCTCAAGTAATGAACTTTGAAGTAAATTAGAGTAAAGATTGTATCTTTTTTTGTTCATTTCATAGAAAGAGATTAAAAAATACCCCAAGATTCTGACTTTGAATTTATTCTCTTTATTTCAATGTATGATGATGATGATGATGATGATATCGTTTGGAGTTCAACAAGGCCAAATTCTTGATTCTTTTGTAGTAGGAGAACAATTTGGGTATCAAATGTTTCTTGAAAATAAACATGAAAATGTTATCCTGATTAAGTTTCTATTAGCAGTGAAACTAATCATTACTTTTTGTTGTTATAAAATACAGTATCAAACACTTAAACAACTTGATGATGTCGAACTCGACCTAAACGACATCGATATGGATGGTAATCAGCAACATAACCATAAGCGAACAACCACGGTTCCAGGTACAATATTAATTCTTATATTGAACAAAATTAATTCTAAAGGTACTTGTGTGGTTGTAGAAGTCATAGAGGGAAACAAAAGCAAAACAAATAATTATGTGTACTGTGTTTGTAAGTATTTATAAGTTAAAACCACAACCAAGTCAAAGCAACCATACAAACTTAAAACCAATGACTTTGGGGTAGGTAACTCCGTCCATGTCAACACACGACATTGCCGGTCCCAAGCCCGGAAAGGAGGAGAGCTTACCTTTGTTTGTTATGTATGTGTTTCTCTTAATTAGACGTTATCTATATTTTCATATGGATTCATATAATGTTATTTTGGATCCTGGTCGATACAAAATTGGAAAAAAAAACACTTTCTTACATGGTTGTGGGCAGAACTGTGTAAAAAGACAATACATTTTTTACATGGTTTTGCAGTATAAAAAAGTTCTATCTTTTTACACAGTTCTACTAACAACCGTGTAAAATTGAGCCATTTTTACACTTTTTTTGCACATTTTTACACGGTTTTAGAACCGTATAAAAAATGGGCCATTTTCACACGGTTCCAAAACCGTGTAATAAGCCCTTTACAACCATGTAAAAAGGCTCTTTTTGTAGTAGTGATACTACCCGGTTAAAAGAACCGGGTTCCATTTGTCATATCGGTAAAGATACTACCCGGTTACTTAAAAAGAACCGGGTTGTATCAAGCAACATTCATGCCAATTTCTACTTAGATACTACCCGGTGGATTAATAAAAAACGGGCTCTGTTAGGCAAATACAACCCGGTTGTTCAACTGGGTAGTATAATAATCAAAAATCTTAAAAATTCTCGAAACAAATTCGCCTAAAAACACATCGAAAAACTTTACAAACTTTTCATCCACCTTAAAACTACACCCACTCAACAAAAATCCTGAATCCACCACTAATACCCACATCAATCAAAACTCATTTCACCAACATAAACTAATTTGCACATTAATCATCTCAAACACAATTCATTACTCTTGGAAGCCAAAGTACTAAAACATACAAACAAACCCAAGTATCCAAGATCTAACAACAACCAAATAAAATGGTGAGAAAAACAAATAAATCATGCATACATGAAAGAAGAAACTTGAAATCCTTCTTCAATTCTCATGCATGATCAAGAAATCTTTAATTCCCACCACCATTAATTTCCTTACATCTTCCATCATTTCCCCTTAGCAGCATCCACAGTCTCACTCACCCTCTTCGTCGTCGTCTCCGCCGCATCTCCGGCAGCCTTCACCGTCTGGTCTTTCGCCGCCGTCGCCGTATCAACAGCTTTGCTCGTCTCCTCCGAAACCCTAGCCGCGGCCGCGTTACCGGTGTCCACAACGCTTTTCTTCGCGTCGAGACTCTTCTCTACGACCGTGTCCTTCACGCCAACGGCCCCATCGGCTGCTTTTCCAGCGAGTTCGGTCGCCGTCTTCTGCCCTTCCTTCCATGCATCTCCGGCACCTTCTCCCATTTTCTTTACACCGTCCGACATTTGTGATTTGATTGAGGGGAAATTGGTGGTGGGTTTTGTGAGGGAGAAGGAGTTGGGGTGGTGGTTGACGGTGGGGAGGAGAGAGGTGCGGCGGAGAGAGGCGGAGGAGACGGAGGAGAGAGAGGAAGTGAGGGAAGATGTCATTGGTTGTGGTTGAAAAATGGTGATAGAAGGGTTGTATTTATAGGGTTTTAAAACTTGGAAGGTATTGAAAAATGGCAAAAATTACCCCTAAGGTTTTCGGAAATATTCGAAATAGTCGTTGAAACTAGACCCTTACAGTTTAGGTCATGTTTGGTAAAGTAATTGCTAGCTGATAAACCATTAATGTACGGTAAAACGAGTTGTTAGTTATTTCTCTTATTTATATGATAAACTAATCAAGTTTGATAAAAAAAATTAAAATTAAATGATAATTTAAATTAATTAAAAAAAAGGGAAAAGGGATATTTAAGTAAAGGAGAAATGACATAATTGAAAAACATAGAAAAAAGTTTTTGTTGTTTGTTATTTGTTTTGTTTTTGTTTTTATTAACACATAATTCTCTTGACATGTTTTTCTCAAAGTCTATATTTTAACTATAAAACATTTTGACATTTTTATGTATAATTTTTTAAACTCTAAAAAACTAATAAATTAACCATTTGATAAACATATTTAAATAAAAAATAATCATCAATCTTACTACTACTTTATTATTATTTAAAATTTCATTAAAAAAATAAATTAAATTATATCTTTATTTATTAATTTAGACTATTCTAATTATAAATAATAAAATTTTGATGAAACAAAATTTTCATCAATCCTAGTACTACTTTATCATTATTTAAAATTTCATCAAAAAAATAAATAAAAATAAATTATATCTTTATTTATTAATTTAGAATATCCTAATTATAATAAAATTTTGAATTAAAAGACTTAAAAATAAATTTTATAATATTTAATTTAAACGTCAAAATAGTAATATATGTATCTCGAGTTTCTGTTTACTGGATCATTAAAATAAATAAAACATGTTCAAACAATTATAATTTATATTTCTTTTTATTTATTTCAGACTTAATTTTTTTATAGAGAAGTTATATAGGGGGACGATCAAATGGAAAGCACTTTAGTTTTGAAAACCGTGGAAACCTTCGATTTCATTGGTTAAGTTAATGAAATTATTTCATGAAATTGTTTAGTTTGGTGAAATTATTTCATATAATTCTTTTATTGATGAAATCGTTGCATATATTTGTGTTTTTTGTGTAAAAATGAAAAAGTTTCATCAGACTGCGAAAATACATGAAACAATTTCATCAGAATGAGAAAAATAGATGAAACTACATAAAAACACAAATATATGAAACGATTTCATTAACAAAAGAATTATATGAAATAACTTGATCATAGTAAACAACTTTATGAACCAATTTCATTAATTTAACCAACGAAATTGACGGTTTCCAAAGTTTCCAGTCTAATATGGTTTTCAATTGAACCCACCTCTAAGTTATATATATATATATATATATATATATATATACATATATATACATATATACATATATATACATATATACATATATATATACATATATACATATATATACATATATACATATATATATAGGGTGCGTTTCATTTGAAAACCAATCAATTCGTGGAAACTCTGCAAACCATTGTTTTAGGAAACAATATATATATTTATGGAAAACTATTATGATTCATTAATGATGATTGTGATATATATGGAAGATGATAAGATTCATTTATTATAATCATGACTTTAGATTAGGAAACTTAACAAAATGTTTCCTAAAATAGTGGTTTGCAAAGTTTTCACGAATTGATTGGTTTTCAAATGAAACGCACCCTATATATATATATATATATATATAGGGAAATGTTCATTTGAGAAACACTAAATATATGAGAAATAGAGAAGTGATCTTAAACCATTAATTCGGTCAAGATCGGCGGCTTTGACCGAGAATTAGGGGATAATTGCTCTCATGGTCCACTCCCGTGTTCCTCACATTGTTTATTATTCGAAGGATACTTTTGTAAATTATCCAAACGCATTCATATATGAACGCAGATATTAATATCACTTTTTTTTCTTTTTTTTAGCCGTGTGTTCATATATGAATGCATGCAAAAAACAGAAGTTCATATATGAATGTTAGTAGAATGTCACTATTTTTTTTGTACGTATTCATATATGCACGCATGCATTCATATATGAAGACATGCAAAAAGCAGGCGTTCATATATGAATGTCACTCTTTTTTTTGCATGCATTCATATATGAACGCATGCATTCATATATGAAGGCATGCAAAAAACAAGCGTTCATATATAAATGTCACTTTTTTTTTTGCATGCATTCATATATGAAGGCATGCAGTCAGTGTTTATTTAAAATTACGAACATTCATATATGAACGCATGCATTCATATATGACTGCATGCCTTCATATATATGAACACGCGCATTCATATATGAACGCATGCATTCATATATGACTGCATGCCTTCATATATATGAACACGCGCGTGTTTTTGTAAAAGTTACGTAAATACCCTTATATTTTTGGAAGAGCCGTAATTTTTGACCAGTCAAAGCCGCAATTTTTGACCAGTCAAAGCCAAAACTTTTGACCAATTAAATCCAATCTTGACCATATGAATGGCTAAGATCACTTCTCTATTTCTCATATATTTACCATTTCTCAAATGAACCAAACACTATATATATATATATATATATATATATATTGGAAGGATATATATTTTGCAACTCATATCTTAACCGTTGGATTCATGATCGACGGTTATTTTATTTTTATTTTTCTTTTTTTTTAATTAAAAATATTTGATCACATATCTATTGTAACCGCCGATCATGAATCCGACGGTTAAGACGTGTGTTGCAAGGTTTACAAACTTTTTAAGGGTTGCAAATATATATTACATTTTCATTATCAACTTATAATAAAACCTCACATTTTGTTATATCGTATAAATATGTTACTAATAAAAATAAATTAAAATGTATATGTAATTTATCACAAAATACCATCTAAAACCCTAGATTTTCATACACGTGATGTAACTAGTTTGGATCATCTTTGTCGACCTATATACACATAATGACCACCACGTGAGAAAAGATGGGGACCCATTTGTAATTCTTTCATTCACGTCCATACAAATTTATTGATTTATTTCATTATTCAATAAATAATATACTTAGATTCATTTAGAAATAAAAAGTGGTCGACATGACTAAAAGATATAATTTTGTTAAAAAGTTGATTACCGACGATATAAACCGGTTTTTATAGGGAACCTGTATCGAGTACATTAATGTGGGAAGACATACTTTGTCTCACTCGGTGGCTGAGCTAGTGGGGGGCTCGGTACAAACCCAGGACATGTGTGTTGTATTTGAGCAAAGTCGTACCACCCCTTTTGCCAATTGAGGTATGCATTAGAGACGACTGAAAGATGTAATAATCAGAGAGCAAACTAAGAGCATCTTCAATAGATTGGTTAAAATGGAGAAAATGGATGATTTTAGTCTAATTTTTACTCCTAACATGTTTATCTGAAATGGAGAAATCATGAGAAAGTGTGTGAAATTCTCAAAATATGGAGAACTCTTAAAAAATGATTACTATGAAAGAGAAATATTTTTTTATTATATCCTCACAAATAAAAAGCATTGATGTTAAATGTTTATGACAGATAAATAATATCTTATTACATGTATAAAATATTTTAATCAATGTTGTAATCTCCAAATGGAGAATATATGTTGGAGTTGGATTCTTCATTTTAAAGAAATTCTAAAGAAGCTCTAAGAACAACTGTTATAGGTAGTTTTTATAAGCAAAAAATGTAGTTCTTATAAATCGCTATTATTGAATTGTTTTGAGTTTCAGGTATAAGAACATTGATTATTATCTCAATTATCGCATTAAATATTATTTTATTAGTTCTTAAATATTTTTTTACTTGTATATCCACATTGAAAAATACATGAGGCCCACAAAGAGCCAACAAGGGTGATGGGTGCGGTATGGAGCACGGGCTACGATATGGGTGTCAAAGGGAGTGATGTCGTTTCAACGCGAGGGTTTGGAATTGATCGACGTCAAGTTTGTAAATGGTAAAACTGATTTAGGTTTTTAAATCATAATTGGTTACAAATAGTTTTTTGGGTTTAGAAAATGTAGGTAATTAAATTTTAAAAGTTTAATCATTTATTTATTCAAAAAAAAGTTCATAGAATCATTCAAAATGAAAATGTTTTATTCATTTAAAGAAGAGTTTAGCGACTTGATTATTTAATATTGGGAAAGTTAATTGTGTTTTTCTGGACATCCCCTCCCCCAACACACACACACACACACACACACACACACACACACACACACACACACACACATATATATATATATATATATATATAATAGGACCAGGTTCATGTGAGAACCACAAAAAATTGAGAACCGAAGAACATGTATATTCATTGGTGCATATATACTAACCAAATTATGTATTCATTCGGTGAATATATTCATTAATCAATGTCTATTATGTATGCAAGTATATATATGAATTGATGCATATATACTTACTAATGTATATGTTGATATGCATTAACGAATGTACATATTTTTTCAGTTCTCAAATATTTTATGGTTCCCATTAATCCCCCCCCCCCCCCTTCGCCCTACACACACACTAGTTGTGAACGTACCCGTGTGATACAACAGGATGCAATCACTATCATTGAAACACAATAGTTAATGACACTTGCACAACCAATCACATAACATGTTAGATTTAGAATTGAAAACTCTATACTCCAAATAATGACAAGAAGATAATTTTCAATAGCTCTAATTACAACAATGCCTAGGATGCCTATATTGCAAGTTTTCTTTTTAAAAAATGCAAATAATCTACTCATATAACAGAAAATGGCAATTATAAATGGTTAGAGACTTAGGTGTCGTTTGTTTTTAAGAGGTCTAAAGTCTGAAGTCTTATTTTATTTATGATTAATAAGAGGTGATGTGTAAAAATGTCTGAACGATTCAGACTTAAGAACCATTAAGAGGTTTTTTTAAAAAAAACAAACAACCCCTTAGAGTACCTCAATTAAAACAAGATTAGGATCATAATTTACTCTTCGTATGTATGTTTAAATGTCTAGCTTAATTTGATGCAAAACTTCATAACATCCAATACAAACTCTACCAAATGCTATAATAGTTCGACATCACAAAGTAACCATAAACAAAACTCAATCCGCAAATCCTTAAATCACAACGATAAGTTGACAAGATTACCTGCAATATTAGAATGATAATAGAATACAAAGGTTCTACATACCCGATTATACTAAGGCATTTTAATAAACGCCTACACTATTATAAATCAATTCATCTAGGTTTTAAGAAGAAAATAGTATATTGACTTTCTTTCCTGCATTTGATGCTATTATAAAAAGTACCCAATTTAATACTTTGATCAGTAGTCCATTATCCATTTCATGCATAGCTTTATGAGTATATAAAACTTTGATCAAAATATAAACATTTAACTACTAAATCCAAAGTTGGAATGGAATAAAAGTGAACCAAACTTCTTGGGATCTGTACAATGATAACACATGATAGATGATAAGCAAAAGAAAAATATCAACCACTAAGTTAATTATCTGGTTCTTTATTAGAAATGGAAAATTGATGGATTGCTACCATTTTAATTCGGTTTTAAAAACACATAGAACCCTAATCCATTTTTATGGTAACACAGAAGTGAAAATGGAGAAGGAAGATGGACACAAAATAAGATGGTTAACAATTGCATGAGAGGAAAAGTAATTATCTCGAATGGAATCGATAGAGGAGTGATGGATCCATAATGAAACTAGGAGCCTAAGGGGGCGTTTGGTTTACATAATGGAATTCGATGGATTTGGAATTTATCGAAGGAATTTGACTTTGAAGGAATTGCAATTGAATTTGACTACGCTTTTTGTTGGTAGGAATTGGATGAAATTCAATTCTTTTTACTTTAAGCAAGGAAATGATGAATTCCTTGATTTGTGGAATTCAATGGAATTCAAAGGATTCCATCAGTATCAATATGTGAACCAAACAAAGGAATTGGAATTTGGTCAAAGGAATTATCCATTCCAATTTCTTTCAATTCTTTCAAAATCCATGAACCAAACACCCTCTAACTGTATAGGTATATGAAATTGAATAAGGAATCATGATAGCTGGAGCTTGAATAATCATCTTGGGAAATTAATTTGTGAATTGACACTTTGGAGAGAGAAGTCTGATATGAGCGGATTCTGAGAGGTGTGTTTTAGGGAAATGATGTATGAGAGAGTGTTCTAATAGTTTCTTCAAAATTTCTTTAAAATGGAGAACTAAAAGTCAAAATTACTAAAAAAAATTACAACCATCTCCAACAGCTTCCCCCATTTTAGAGATAAATGGTTGACTATATTATTAAAATATTCTATATATTTAATAAAATATTATTTCTCTAACTTAAACAATTCATTTCAAAGTTTCTCATTGTGACATATAATAAAAATAATTTCTTTCTCTTGATAATCATTTTTGAAGATATCTCCAAATTTAGAGAAAAATGTATTCTTTCTCCTTTTCTCCATTTTGGAGAAAGTTTTGGGGAAGCTGCTCGAGCTCATTTTACACAAAAATCTCCATTTTCTTCATTTTTTCCAAAATGGAGAATTTGTTGGAGATGCTCTAAGGTTGTAATTAAGATATTTTAATAAATTGTGAATAAAAAAGTAGTACCATATATGATTTTGTATAGGTAATGAGCAATCATATGTGATGTTATACGCAACTAATTGTAAAATTACATGTGATTTATCCGTTTTTAATATAGAGTCGGGTTCAAACGAGAACAATATCTATTTAAAAAAACACGAGAACTAACAAAATTATTAGTGATTTTACATTAACATACGAAAAAATGACTTTGGCCGCGGCTTCAAGTTCGCGTGACTTTTTTGTACGTTAATGTCACTACAAGAAATCTCACCTACAGCTACAACACCTATAGCGACGACATAAGTCGGCGCAATAGGGTTAAATTAATATTCCAAAAATTCAGCAAGAAATATATTTTAGATAGGAAATTAGGGAAAAAATATTTTAAACTACAGCGACGACATATCGTCTCAATAGGTTGAAAATAATTACTTATATTTTACAGAAATTCAAAAACAAATATTTTTTAGATGGAAAATTAGGAAAATAAATATTTTAACCTACAACGACGACATGTAGTCGCTGTAGATATAAATTTTTAATTTTCTTTTACCTTTTACTAAATCAACAATTATTTTTTAAAAATAAAAATCTGAATTAGGAATAGACACGATTTGTCGTCGCTATAGATATTTTTTTTAATTTTTTCAATCTTTTACTAAATTAACAATTGTTTTTTAAAAATAAAAAATCTGAATTTCTTTTATATTTTTCCTTAATTAATAATTTCTTTTATATTTTAACCTACAGCGAAGACATGTAGTCGCTGTAGATATAAATTTTTAATTTTCTTTTACCTGTTACTAAATCAACAATTGTTTTTTAAAAATAAAAAATCTGAAGTAGGAATAGACACGATTTATCGTCGCTATAGATAATTTTTTTAAAATTTTTCAATCTTTTACTAAATTAACAATTGTTTTTTAAAAATAAAAAATCGGGATAAGCATTAGACTCGACTTTTCGTCGCTATAGGGTGATTTTTTTTTAAATTTTAGAAAAAGGTAATACAATAATTAACTTAAATGATAAAACAAATTTTATTTTCTTTTCTACATTTATCAAACGTACGACTAACACATTTGGAACCCTAGCACGCATCTCGTTCTCTTCTGATTTTCGTCTCTACCATCTCGATCTCTTCTGTTTTTCGTCTCTACTGTCGTCGATTTTCATCTCTTGCATCTCGATTTTCATCAGAAAGCATCAAAACACGTTCATCTCGTGGGTCTCTTGCATCTCTCGTAGTCTCAAAACAGGTAACGATTTTTTTGATTTTTGATTTTTGATTTTTGATTTTTGATTTTTGATTTTTGATTTTTGATTTTTGATTTTTGATTTTTGATTTTTGATTTTTGATTTTTGATTTTTGATTTTTGATTTTTGATTTTGATTTTGATTTTGATTTTGATTTTGATTTTGATTTTGATTTTGATTTTGATTTTGATTTTGATTTTGATTTTGATTTTGATTTTGATTTTGATTTTGAGACTCAAAACAGGTCGGTGTTTGATTTTGGGTCACTACAGAGACGAATTTTTATCGATTTCATCCTTTTGTTTTTCTTCTTGTGTTGATTGATGTATTGAATCATATGATATTTGTAGGAAAAGAGGAGGACAAATAGGCGAGTTAAAGAGCTGCTATCAGCCTGCCATACTGAAACTCCATTGTTTCCCCCAACATAAATTTGGTACTCTTTGCTCACACCTTTTTTGTGGAATGCTTTTATTATTTCACCTAACTCTGCCTTCAAACCAATCATCTCTGATTTTGGATTTGATTTTGGATTTGATTTTGTTTGATTGATATAATTTTCGGTTAAGATTTGATAGGGCTGAGAGTTTTGACAAAGGTGCATATGCAGATATACTTACTCATATTGGGCTTTAACATTACTTGGTGCCACATTTAAATGGCTAGGTTGAATTATCAGGTTTTTAGTTGATGTTGAACAAAAGGAAATTACATATAAAATAGTGTTACTGTTGCTTATTCTAGTCTTTCCTTAAGGAAGTGTTTACTCTTAAGGAATCATCAACCCCCCAACTACACAGAAACATATATACCTTCCAATGCTTTTTATGGTTTAAAGAATTGTAAATTGATTCTAATCGAACGATTATGCCTGAATGATGGTCTCGTGGCTGGATTTTCATGCCAACACTCCTCAATCAACCTGTTACAAAAACCAAACTATATATAAACACCTATATATATATTCATCACCGCACACAACATCAGATGTATAAAATGAAAAAAAAGAAGTTTGACGGAAATGAACACAAATGTTGTTCATTCCCGCACCAATCGATATGGAATTGCTGGCTGCTGCTTCTGGTTTTTTAGATTTTGTTGATTTTGCTGCACAGTTTGATTTAGATTTAGTGTAGTTGTGAAAGTCTGTTGTTGCAATGGTTTTAAAATCTTGTTTTTTTAGCAACCGGATACCCTTATAATATTATCATTTACTGATTTCTTGAATCAAAAAATTTTGTTTTTTTTTTGTTTCTGCTTTTTGTTTCTTCAAGAAGTTGAGTTGTTTCTTTAGTGACTTGTACTTTGTGCATTGAAGGGTGTATTTGGAAACTATTTTATGATGCATTAAAAGATTATTTTGGCCATCATATGTATGAAAAGGCATCAACTTTACTGAAGTTGACTTTTGTTGGTAGGATTTGTGAGGTTGACTTTAGTTGCTAATGAGGTTGGTTCCAGGTAGGTTGCCACCAATTGGAGAGTCATTGCTTGTAAAAGGTTAAAAGTAGACAACAGGCCACATGCATAACAATCAAATTGGTGTGGTAATTTTATAAACCGTTTAATGACTTGTTTGTTGACTGAAAATAGTTGAATTACATAGGATTTGTGAGGTTGACTTTAGTTGCTAATGAAGTTTTTATTCTCTTTTTAGTTGCTAATGAAGTTTACAGCATTCGCTCAAGTCAGAATTGCATTATAGTTTATCAGATTTGAAGAAATAATTGAGATACGAAGAGTAAGATATCATGGTGGATGAAATTTGTCCAGCCTGGTAGACAATGGCAAATTTAAGTTGAGATATTTTAAGAGTTTGTTTAATTTGATGCCCACTTTCTGTCAAATGATTATGCGCTTGCTATAAAAACAATATTTACCATGCGATTAGCTGTTATATTCCTCCATAAATCCCCACTAGTTAATCCCACTTAGCAACTGCTATAAAACCCATCTACTTCCCACTCGTATTAATGATATTAGATAATATGGAAAGTACACATATGATAATTTCCTTAATAGTCAAAGTATATAGTTTAACTGTGTCGTGATGAAGCAGTACACTATGACGATTGATAAGAGTTGGACAACGTGTAGACATCGTAATTCTGAGGAGTTTTGGAACAGTCTTCAAGCCTTTATCGAGATAGCAAAGAGACATGTCAATAGTGATGGCAAAGTGAGATGTCCATGCAAAAAGTGTTTGAACTTTACGCGTAAGACACCATATGTGGTTGAGGCTCACATACATAGGTATGGGTTTCAAGTTACGAGTTTTTACAATTATGTATTCAATACGTTTTACATACTTTTGAACTATCCATTGATTTGGATTTCTGATTTTGTTTCTTGATTATTTCGTGATTCTGATATTAGTTGCTGCTATCCCCAGATATTTTTGTCTGATTGACATGATGATTTTTAGGGGTCAAGGTAACAATTGCATTACTAGGAGCTGATATTGACGTACGTTTACCCCCAATCTAAAGGTACAAAATCTGATTGACATGATGATTTTGTTTATATTGTCTGTTTCATGTGAAAATCAGGATATTATACCCTTCCTCCTTAGCTCGTTATTTTTCCAACTGTAATGAGCATCAGAGGTAGGGTCTTTTTTGTAAGTTGTTATCATCTGAAATTAGAGATTTTTTTATGGATTTTTTTTTCTATCATGTCACTGCAGGCCTTGTTTGACTTGGAGAACACACACCAAGAGCTCAAGAGTGATTTGAAGGACTTGTACATCAACTCTTCAAAGTAAGGATGCATTAGTTGTATGATAATAACAATCAATACAATAATCCATAACCAAAATATGCATTCCCAACCTAATGATTTATGATTCCATTGCGTTATAAAATCTAAACAAAATATACAACTATAAGCGGTATGTACCAATTATCAAACTAGCTTGGTGGGCTAAATTGAAACAAAAAGGACAGCATACATTGAAACTAGTTCATCCTCGTTAAAATGAAACCAAATATCATGTAGAAAAGTTTCATCCACCTTGTTTAGCTCATCATTTAGCTGCAACAGCATAGAGATAATAAGATTATGAGGCTAGAGACGTTTAGAACACTCTACAACAAAATGGGATAACCAAACTGAATAGAGCTCCAAAAAACAAACTCCAGGGAAGATGAGATGCAACAGTACCTGGAAATCCACAGACAACACCTCAAGTTCCATAGACATGATGCTATAATTCTGCTTAGAATTCAACAGGTTCCACAACCAGACCAGAACCATCTGCATACTCCATTCACTAATATTCCAGCTGCACCAATCCACAGATTCCAGAAGAGAAAATTGACAAGTTTTTGAGCATATGATAGTATGATCACAATTATTTTCTTGTTAGTCATAGAGGCAAATTAAGCATCTATCAGGCGCATGCATTGTTGTTGATACTATTTTTGCACATTCCATGCAGACAAGTTTTCAAGTACAGATTGGGACAAGGCCTGGTCAAGTTTCAAGAAGCAAGGGAAAAAGAGCCTATTTTCAGAGTTTACCCCAGATAAGTATGTCTCTATTCTCCACTTAATTATTATTATTAATAGCTAAAAGTCATTAGCATAATTATAAGGAAATTACTTAGGGTATCTGTTTTGGAAATTACTTACTTTCATGTAAATAAATTAAAATAGAATATATGTTGGATGATATTTAATTAGAAATAGACCCTCTAAACTAACTTGCACCCTCTACTTTATGTGAAAACGAAGAAATGCGATAAACCAAACCTAACCATAAATCGACTTGCTTTGGATTAAAGAAAGAAATCAAGTGTCTTCTTCCTGTCAAACTACTACCAGCGGCAGCAACTCTGCTGGTACTAAAATGACATCGCAGCAATCAAGTCATAATCCATATAAAAGCCTCTCATCCCACCTCACTCACTGCATGCGAGATTAACCATCAACCTCACACACACACACACACACCAAACATACAATCGAACAAAATTAATGAAGATGGAGAGTTGGGTTCGAGCTTTAATGGTGATCGGGTTCTTGTTCCCATTGCTGGTCCAGGGTCGGGTTCGTCACTACAAGTTCTTGTTCACAGTTTACCCCAGATCGCAGCAGCCGGGACAGCAGCAGCCGAGACCGCAGCAGCAGGCACCACAACATGATGATGAGGACACGGAGAGTGACTCGTTTGACGATTAGATATTCATTTATGTTAATATATTTTAGACGTTAGTGTTCATTTGATTTTATTAATTTTGCATCAAGACTTCCAAAATTATTGTATTACGGTTTTCAAATTTATGGTATTATGGTTTTTGAATTTGTTGTCTAGTTATTTAATTATCAGGTTATATGAATAAAATATATTTTGTATCAAATTTAAATTTTGAAACAAAATATTTTTATCTACAGCGACGATAAGTCGTCGCTATAGGTAACAAAATTAATTTACTTTCACGTGTATAGCAACGACAAGTCGTCGCTATAGTTTAAAAATAAAACAAATTTATTTTTAGAAATACATCTATAGCAACGACATGTCGTCGCTATAGGTGAAAAATTAAAACAAATTTATTTTTAAAAATACATCTATAGCAACGAGAAGTAGTCGCTATAGGTAAAAAATTAAAACAAATTATTTTTTAGAAATACATCTATAGCAACGACATGTCGTCGCTATAGGTAAAAAATTAAAACAAATTTATTTTAAAAAATACATCTATAGCAACGAGAATTCGTCGCTATAGGTAAAAAATTAAAACAAATTAATTTTAAAAAATACATCTATAGCAACGAGAAGTAGTCGCTATAGGTAGAAAAACTGAATTTTTAATTTTAGAGTTATAGCGACGACATGTCGTCGCTGTTACTTAGCTACAGCTATGGACTAATAGGGACGAGATCAACAGCGACGACTTTCGTCGCAATAGACCTATAGGGACGAAATTTTGATCTTTAGCGACGACTTTTGTCGTCGCAATAGGCTAGTTTTGTTGTAGTGTGTAAAATCACTAATGATTTTGTTAGTTTTCGTATTCTTTTAAATAGTTATTGTTCTCGTTTGATCCTCCTTTTATATATATATATATATATATATATATATAAAGTTGCCAAATAACATCACATTTCAATATTCCAACTACCATTTCATAATTTGTACTTAATTATTGATCTTTCAATTTCCCTTCTAGCAAATGAACTTACACCTTTCATGCTTACTAATTTCCTTCATCATGTCTTCACTACAAATTAATATTCTTGTATTTCTGTATTTCACTTGATAACCCTATGTACTTAATCATTTCTTTTTTAAAGCGTAATTAATAGGTTGTTTTGGGATTAAAAATGATAAAAAGATCTAAATTCTTTTTTACATTTTTCACCATAACTTTTTTTTTCTCTTTCTATATTTTTAATTAATTTGAAAACAAAAAACACATATAACTTAACTTCATAATTAACCATGTTAACAACATATATATCAAAACAAGTTATAAACACCACAATTTTTCTATTTAAAGAATATTGGTCATCACATAATAATCTTGATCATCTATGATTTCCCATTAACAGCATCAACAGCATCCCCCACTCTCTCCTTCGTCTCCTTCGCCACATCTCCGGCAACCTCCACCGTCGTCTCTTTCGCCGCCACCGCCGTAGCAACACCTTTATCCACCACCTCACCACCCTTATCACCCACCACCTTAACACCCTCTTCAACACTTTCCTTCACCTCAACACCCTTCTCTACAACCTTCTCTTTCAAATCACCGGCTCCGCCCGCTACGTTTCCGGCGATCTCGTTCGCTTTTTCCGTCATCTCCGCAACCCCTTCTTCCACCATTTCCTTCCCTTCTTTCCACCCGTCCGCGGCGAATTCCATCGCTTTTCCGACGCCTTCTTCTGCCTTCGATTTCCCGTCCGACACGATGGTTTTCGCGTCTTGTGCTACGCCGTCGATGAAGGTGGTGATGTCTTCGGCGGAATGTGCGCGGATGGAGGGGAAATTTGCCGGTTTTGCGAGTGAAAGGGAGTTGGGTGGTTGGTGGGTGGGTGGGAGGAGGGAGGAACGGCGGAGTGCGACGGAGAAGGTGGTGGCGAGGGAGGAAGCGAGGGAGGCAGCCATTGTTTTGGGTGAAGGTGTGAAGGTGAAAGTGAAGGTGAAGAGAAAAGAGTTGCTTTTATAGGGTTTCTTTTTGAAGGTATTGGAAAATGGCAAAAATGATCCTTGAGGTTTTGTGAAATGTTTGAATAAGTCCCTGAATCTAGGTTATAGTTATATTTTAGTCAGAAACGATATTTTAGTGGTAGGGAGAGTGTGAGATCGACGTCGACTGCCATTAATGTATAAAGATATCTAGCAATCAAAAATGGATGTTAGATAGTTATGGTGCGATTGGTTTGCAGGCTGGATGGGACGGGACAGAACAAAAACTTATTGTCCCACGTTTGGCGTGACATGGGACAGGGACAAAGACTGGACAAGGTGGGACAAGATGGGACAAAAAAATGGTATTTTATTGTTCCACCAAAATAGGTGGAACAACATGGGACAAAAGTGAGACAAAAACTACAAATCATTGATTTACCGCTATTTGATGTATAATCCTAATATGGTATTAGTCTTAAGGGTCACCACTACCCATGGCCGCCATTACCACCATCGGCGGCCGCCAGTAGCCACCACCAACCACCATCGGCCACCTCTACCTATTTCTCCACCATAACAATCTCATCCACACCTCCACAACCATCGTCCATCGGCATCACCACTACCATCGTCGACCACCTCCACTAACACCGCCACCACCATCAACGGCCACCGGTAGCCACCACCAACCATCGTCGACCACTTCCACCTCTTCCTCCACTACTACAACTTTCTCCACCACATCCACAACCACCGCCTATCGCCACCTCCACCGATCACCGCCACCCATTGCCGCCGCCACCACCACCACCGACGCTTACCGCCAACTACCGTCGGTGACCTCCGCCTCTTCCTCCACTACAATAACCTCTATTACCCCTGTCCACCGCCACCACTACTACCATCGTCGACCACCTATACCTCCACCACATCAACCATAACAACCACTTGCACCACCACCATCTACTATCTTTCACGTTCTTCACAACTACCGTCCTTCACGGGCCACCCATCGCATTTATCTTTACCTATCGCTGCAACTATGCATCCCCCAATTCATTAAGATCTTCCAAATTGAATCAAATATTATATTTTCTTTATATGAATCAGATTTTTTCGAACTACCATCAATTATTTCAGATTCTTCATTCAGATTTCCTACCCTTGTTTTTCTATGTATTTATATGTACGAAAATCATTTAAAAAATAAAAATGTTTTTTTAATTAAATTATTTAAAAATATACTTTATTTGTGTTATTTATAACTAGAAGCGTACTCGCGCAATGCAGCGAGATACATCACGATTTTAATGTTTATTTTTACTTTTTGTTTTTTTATTGATTTACAGTACGATTTTGGATGCTTTTTATCGAGTGATAATGGTTTGTTTATATATAAATTTGTTTAATTTAGGCTTAACAATATAATGTTTTTTATATAAAAAAAATTAAGTAGTTTGTTTAAATTCATTAATTATCTTATATATTTTAAATTTTTTATATTTAAATTAAGATGTTTATCCTGTTTTGATTATGTTTATCAGAATTCAAATTTCATAATTTTAGGGTTTGAGGATTAGCGATAAGGATATTTTATCATTAATTATCTTATATATTTTAAATTTTTATATTTAAATTGAGATGTTTATCCTGTTTTGATTATGTTTATCAGAATTCAAATTTCATAATTTTAGGGTTTGAGAATTAGAGATAATGATTTTGGAGGATAAGGATGAAATATATTAATTAGGGTTAAAATCTTTACAGGTAGTACATTAGGCTTTAGTAGTTATTTTTAAGAAATTTTAAGTAGATAGCTTTAAATGATAGTACATAAAGCTTAGTGAGTTGTAATTAAGAGTTTTTTATGCCATCTTTATAATATAGTATAGACTATTATATGATATAAAAAATCATCAAAAAACTTTTAGGGAAATTTGTCCAGTCCTGTCCTATCCAGTCCTAGCCATACCAAAACAAGACAGACATTTGTCTTGTCCTGTCCAATCCCGTCCAGTCCTGTCCTAGCCTCTTATTCTGTCCTGTCCAGTTCTGTCCTGTCCAGTTCTGTCCTGTCCAGTCCCGTCCAATCATTTCTGCATACCAAACGCTACCTTATGGTGGATCCAAGTAGGGACGTTCCAATTTTTTTTGGAGACCCTGTTAGTCTGTTACAGCTGAACCTTTGAATTATAATACAAACTGAGATAACAAAGATAAACATATATAAATTACCGAGGTGATGATGCAGCATAATAATTTTGTCTACTGATAGAAATTAGTGAGACATTAAGGTGGGCTATAGTTTTACATTAATTGATTAAAGACCCTAAACAACATAAAATTGGGTCCTAAAATTTTGGGGTTCTTGTTCAAAATCACACATTTAACATGCTAAAGAACGGCTCTGGATCCAAGATTTTTACCGAGTGGGTATTTGAGGTGAATTTAAGAGCATCTCTAGAACTATCATCATGGAGAGTTCTTATAACTATTAATATAACTTATTGAATTATTATTATCGATGTTGGAAGAATCAGTGGGACCTCCAATAAGAAGGTTCTTATAAAAACTACTATCGTGGACTTTTAAAAGAGCTCTTAATTTGATGGGTTGAAGATAAGTTGGCAACAAAAAAGTACAAAAGAAAAAAGTTTTTATAAGAACTTCTATTGGAGATGCTTTAAGGTTTGTAAAATCGTCTGATGTCTTTTTAGCTGAATTTCATTGTTATCGAGGGTTTTTCAAAGTTTCTTTGTTGATCGAGAGATTTTTCTATTTTTTAGTTGATGCTCTTTGATTTCAAAGTTTAACGTGTGTATCTTTTATACCTTAATAAAATTTTACCTGTGAAAAGCATTCATAAGTCTACCGTTGTCATATATGCCAAAATGGGCGTGTTTTAGAAAAACAAAATTGGTGAAGTTGTTTTTTAAATTTTCATATATTTTTTGTTATATCTTATGTATAAATTTAATTATTGTAAATATATTTGTTTAAAAAACTAAATTAATATAAAATGTCAATACCTTAAATACGAAAAAAATATTAAATTTATTTAAGAATACTAATTCTCTCAAATATTTAAAGAAAACAGTTTTTTAAATTAATAAAATAAATGAAAGAAATAAATAAATAAATCATTTTTATATGCAATTTATTATATATCGTCGACTTAAAAACCGAGATATTTTTTTGACACTTTTTGGTCGACCTCTCTTTATGTACGTCGAATAGCTCTCATCCACACACATCTTGACTGCCACGTGGCAGATGGGAGGCCCATTCCATATGTACTCACAACACAAGCATCGACTTCTTTCATTTACATCCCAACAAATATATTGATTTAATTTCATTAATTAATAGAATTATATGAGAAAGATTTAAATAAAAAGCCAAAAATAATAATAATGTAAGAATAAATGAGTCAATGTGAATTAGGGGTGTCTGTGTGTTCATATATAGTTATTGAACATATTTACAACAGAATTATATAGAGATGGAAAATAGATTAAAAATATACGTATATGAAGAGGGTACGTGATGGTGTAATTGTTTAATGTATATAATAATAGAGACTCAACAATCATATTAAATCCAAGAAATAAAAAAATATCGGGTTCATCGGGTTGGGTTGGGTTCAAATAAAAGTAACTCAATATCAACACAATACCTACGGTTTGAAGATTTTATAACTCGATTAGAAATCGAATTGCTTCGGGTTGAGGTATTTCGCGTTGGGTTGGGTTGATCGGGTTCGTTGGGTTTTTGAGCACTGTAACACCCTCGAAAATGGAAAGAACAACTAATTTAAAACTTTCAAATATACATCAGTTAAGGATAAAATTTATTCTTCAAAACAACACTAGAGTCACCAAAAATAGAAATCTAGGTTAAACTTCAACAATTAATAGGTCGAGTCTAGTATATAGGCTAATTAAAGTCGGGTGTTACTAAAATTCAATAGCAGTTGCTCTCCTCTAAGACTGAAGCGGAAGACTTCATCAAGCTACTCACCCTTGCACATATTCCTAGCACTTCACCAAAATGCTAGAACAATTTCCCCCAACCGGAACCTGATGCACATGTCGACAAATAAAAATGTTAGGCTAACGCCTAGTGAGTTCAAGAGTTTACAACATGAAATAGATATATTTGTTAAAGGTAAGAATGCGGTTTAAATCATTATCTTTCAAAATGATTTACTATAAATATTAAACGACTCGTTTTCCAATAACACACAACTTTAAAAACAAGCAACCCAACATGAACATTCTTTCGTAAAACAAATTCAACCCCAAATTCACCCAAAACGTGAATAGTAAATAAACTCTCAATTTATAAAATTGCAGATAAGATTTTATTTCTCGAAACACCCAAACACAGGAGGGCATAATACTCGGCCCATAAATCACGAATAAAATCCGTATATTACAAAATGTCACCGAAAACATGGATGATAAAATAATACCATTTAATACCCAAATACACCTTCCGGTGACGGGGGAGACCCGATTCCGTGGTATGTGGCGGAACACAAAGTTAAGCCACCTAGCCACGTTGTCGAACTACACCTCAGATCGTAACTGTAATGCCTGCTCTACCGAGCTACACCTCCAGTCGGACTTTATTTCAAGTCCCCAAAACACCGTATCCCCTATTGCCTGCTCCGCCGAGCGGCACCTCAAGGATACATGATCTTATTGCCTGTTCGGTCTCTAGTGGAGTTTCATCCTCAGGGTACTCATTCGACCCCTAGTGTCTACTCCCTAGCATTAAAGATAGGAGTCACAACTCCTTACTGGATAACTCTTGATGTCTAACCCTCGTGCACAAGAATTAGACACCCAAACACAATAACCATGGTCCCGAAGTACAACCCATAAAGGTTCCTCTTCGCCAAACAATCGGGACGACATTAATGCCAACACGACATCATTTTCCAAAGTGAGAATCCCAAGAGTCCTCACCATTAATTATGACTGACTTACATGCCTATGGATCCAATGCATTACAGTCTAAGATACATGACTCCAAATGAATGACACATTCACTCAAACATGTATTGTCCAAAATAAAGTGCAATAAACGTAGCATTCACCCAAAGTTCCTCTTTAAGCTATTAAACCGGACAAACGTCCCCAAGACTCGGCGATTACAAAAAAACTGAGCCTTAAGCCCAACCTACAAGTGACCATATGCTAAAATCCACAAAATGCAATAAAATGCAACCGACCATGACTATGCAACCACATACTCCAAAAATGTATGAATACAATCCACTATCATTTAGACTTGAACAAATCGTTTTCTAAACAATTTATGACCACATAAGGTTACAATATCCGAAATATTCACGAGGTTTGGAAAGTCCAAACTCCAATGACTCACGCGTTGGTATTTTCAAACCATTTTACAACCTGAAATACACCTATTACCCATAACCACAAAAATGTATTTTTACCAAATACCATCCGTTTATGAAAATGGTTATCAAATCATTTTTCATTATGATACATTTATCAACAATCCCAAAAATCCCAAAGAGGGGTGTTTTACATGTTCATGAAGTCCAACGTTTCCAAATAACCAAAACTTATCAGATAATCAACAATTAACAAATTAATGTAAAACACATAAACAATTTAAATGAACATTTTGGCAAGTACATCGTTTTCACAAATCAACTTAAACTCGCCTTGCTAGATTTAGGCTAAATCTAGATTTTACCCCCAACTTGAGTTTCGTCGAAGAAACTTGAATCCACAAGCAAAACCTTCCAAAACCTATATTCACAAGTTTCCAACCATGAATATACTCATTCAATCATTTAGAACCAATCCCCCAAACATTTTACATCAAAATCCTCAACTTGACCAAAACCCTAATCTTTGACCTAATTTCTCCAAAACCATCAAATCCGAAATTTGAGAAAACAAACACTAGGAAATCATCAAGAGAACATTTCTATATTATATTAGGGTTTAGAAATGGAAGGGGTAGACTTACCACTTAGTTTTTGATGAAAACCTAGAAACCCTAGCCACAACCTTGGAGAAATGGGTGAAGATGATGAACCCTTGCCTCTAGCTTCCAATCTTTACCACTTGATGATGGAACACTTCAAGACCTCAAGAAATGGACCCAAAATGAGTTAGGGTTTGAGGGGAATGAAGAAGGAACGATTTGGAGAGAATGGGGAAGTTTGGAGAAAAGAAATGAGAAAGAAAGTTGAAAATCCCGTACTTAACAACCCCCTGATGCCCTGGTGCGACATTGACCAGACTCCCCAATGCTTTTGTTTTTAGCTGCGACAATGACAGGTGAGACTATGACACTGTCATAGTCGCCGGGCATTGTAGCCGTGCTCGAACCAAGCCCCAAAACTCGACTTTTTCAACGCCAATACCCCCGATACTCTAAGGAACTTCAAATAATGATTTCCCACCAAAAATCCCACCATTTATAAATTACAAAAAAGTCCGGGTGGCCTTTATTTATTCAAAATTACGGGTGTTACAATCCTCCCAACCTTAAAAGAGATTTTGTCCTCGAAATCTAGATTCCCAAGAAACGTTGCCCGCATGATAGATTGCCTCTACTCCGCTTGCCAGAACTACCACCATAACCTATGCTGGTTCTCATGACACATGCCCCTGGGGCACATCACACTTATACCCGAGTGAACAGTTATCTTACTAACGTAGCCTTTAACCATGAGACTATTGTGGTCTCCCAACCTTGGGTGACACGTACTACCTCAAGGGTAGCTTGTGATCTCAACTTCTCACCGGCCAATTCACCTCAAACCCACATGTTTTCTGAACCCAAAACCAATGATCGACATCAAACCCCAAAGAATCCTCAAAATTCTTAATGATGCGTTCTTGATATTGATAAGTCCGTCCTTCCAAGGGCGTACCAATATGCTCTCCGGGTAGTTGGTTAATGCAGACCCGGCTATCACTCACTTTCGATCCACTCCCAAACCTCAAGACATTCCCTCAATAAGATCTTTACCACCTCAAGGAAAACCTATACACATCAATACTTAATTACCAACATCTAATCTTCCTTTAAATTCCACCACCGAGAGGTCAACATTTCTCATGAGCTAACGGGGATACTTCCAAACATTCCAAAGATTCATTTACTTCAAAAGAATAAGTCGACGCCTAAAACCAAGATGGTGATGCCGAGACGTGGACATCCCGCCCAATATTTCATTCCAGATGCATTGTCACATTAAGGTTGAAACCTAACAGGGAACTAAGATTTCCAATCTCACATCCCTAACAAACGGACCACAATATTTCTTTTTGTTTACGAAAACCCATTAAGACGGTACACCGCCAACGTAGAACATGACCTCAAACGGACAAGAAACCCATCAAACCGAACCCCAACAGGCGCAGATAATCACACACGACCTTATCCCGCAGGTTTACCAAGGCGGAAAGATCACCCCTTAATTAACTAGGAAAAATGCATAAATCTAATACCTCAATTATTCCTGCGTGAACCGATTCATAAACAAAAACTCAAAATTCAAGATTGACCACATGTCAGATCATCCAACGCTTCAATTCCATGGACTCCTTTAGTCCCCAATCACAACTCTTTTCAATATGAGGTTTTAAATCTATAGCCCTAATAAGTTCAAGGTTTTCAACTAATATGCCAACCTAAAGTTTTATAAACCTTCAAATGCAAAAGTTCCATAGCATTTAATCGTACGTGTAAAGATCTACTACCGTTTACTCGGTAGGTATGCAAAGTGATCACCAATGCCACTCATATAAAACTATTTCAAAATTCATTTGATCAGTACCCACGTTAATAATAATAACGAAAGATGTGCAACAAAATTTTCAAATGGACTACCATGGTCCTAGCATGCATCAATTTACACCATGTACGTGAAAATATTTTTTTGTACGAAAACGTATGCAACAAAAGTGTTGTACAACTCCAAAAGGGACCTTCATTATTTCACTTCAAAATTCTTTCCTTTAAACCGCAAAACGTCGTGGAATAAAATCCCAACAAGGCCCATATACATCAGTTTATTCCCCAAAACTTAGTGAAACAATAGGGGTGTGTGATTTGGTCAAACGTCATTAAATTTTTAGATCGAGTTCACACATTGGGCCGGGCAAATAAAATGCACTTGTCCAAAAATAGTAGCTATAATGACATGAATACTGATAACTCATTTAATGCATTGCGGAAAATTTATAACAGTAAAATCAACAACTGAAACATGTCCAAAACAAAAGTTCAATACGAGAAAACATAAATCTTTCTTATGCATACTCACACCAACAGTATAAGTTAATTCGAATACTATACATCATACAACGAAAACACTTGTATAAAACCCAAAAGAGAACTCACATGATATTGAAACTTCCCAAAATAACATATGGGATAACATCTACTAACAAAACTCTCAAGACGTCTTTTACGGTTGCGAAATGACACGTGCAAAACCCGCATGAGACAATAATGTTAAACAACAACCCGAAAGTTAACGCACACAATAATTCAAGTATACACGTCCCAAAAATTTATCTACGCGACGCAAAATATCGTAAAACAAAACTCCATATGGCCCAACCGAATTCCCATAAAATTCGTTGACGCTAAAAGCAAGTGGCGTCCTACCTTCGCTCCCCAACATAAAACCATTAAATGAATGTATGTCTAAAATGTCAAAATTTTAAGAGTTTCCCTTTTTATCGTAATGTAAAATAAAGTGACACTTTCAACAAAACTTGCGTGAGACCCGACGTTGAATAAACTCATAAAGTTGCACACAACATAATTAAAGCCTACGCATTTCATTGTTCACTTACGCATAGCAAAGCGTTATAAAATAATACTTCATAAAACTCCACAAACTCACACGGAATAACATTCCACAACCGGACTTGCATGCGCCAGATATCTCACAAAACTAGCATTGTGACATGTGTATGCACTTTGGTTAAAAGGTAAAATAATTCACGTCGCTCTTAAGTTCAACGCCAAATCAACAATATGCTATCGTCGTTCGAGGACCTTGGCTAAAACACAATGGCGGAAACTCCAAATAAGACTTGCATGCATATTATATGCAACCAAACCTCTCGCACAAGAACCCAAAGGAAAACAATACGACTGGACGCTATTAAAATTACCACATTAACTCCACAAAATCACCCGGAATAAAATTCTATATGAAACTCAAACACCAAAATAATGGAAGATAACTCTTCATCCAAAACTTTAACATGTGTAGAGGAGATCCAATGTTAAAGTCATAAACTACAATCATTTGCCCCAGACTTAATCAACATCAAAATATGCACATCTCAATATTAGAAATAGCGTTAGACACGAAACGGGGATGAAGAGATTTTCAATACAAGTTTGCAACCACGTGCAATAAGCAATTTCATGCATGTTTAAACTCACAGTTAAAATATGGTGCGTGCTAAACATTTTCCCAAAATTCCGCAATATGTTTCACTTTATGATTCGGAAAACATGAGAAGTAATTGGTGCAAACTTATTTCAGAAATAAGTTTCGTCCATGACCTTTAGTCGGCATCTCAATGTCTTTGTACCACGCTCCTCAATCTCATAGCCACACTAACGTCACCCGGATGCTCAGACATCTTAAAGCAATGATCACACTAATTCTGTTAACTTACAATTTCTTCTTGAAATAAAGTCAACTCAATAAGCCTATTGTTCTAATTCAACCAACAACTTCAACCCAAAAATGGTCAACGTAAGGTATTTGTCGCGCTTAACCATCACTCCAATATGGCAAGGCTATAAACATCAATTCTTCAATCGGTTACTCGCTTAGAAACTTCCTCACTACCCCAACGGTTATCATACCAAGGCAGTTTAAGTATACCCATGTGACATGTAGGTTCACCATAACACTGGTCAGGTGCCATTATGAGCGTACCGTACATGCTTATCCTTGTTCTCCTCGACAAGTTTCCCATTTCTAGCGACACAATCAACCTCAGAATATCATATCTTAAGGTGCCTAATGTTGAAATTTCACTTTCAATCACTTAGAAGAACGCTAGTTTGAGTCTAGGCATCCAAAAATCAATACCTAATTCTCTCAAACTTAATCTCTGATACCAACTTGTAACACCCTCGAAAATGGAAAGAGCAACTAATTTAAAACTTTCAAATATACTGTAACACCCCTAAAATTCGAAAATAGAAGACAAATTAAAACTTGTGGTGGTGCTCTTGGACCACTCACTAGACTCAAACATGGATATCAAAACTCCATGATGAACTTAACGACTCATATGCCTATGGATCCAATGCATGACAGTCTAAACATTACATGACTCCATATGAATGAACTAATGCATCCAAAGCATGTAATAACCAACATTTGTATAATAATTGTATTTCAATAAAACACTCCATAAATAGCCATTTAAACCGGACAACGTTCCAAAACTCGTTAGTATACCAATCAAGCCATAAGGCGTCATAAAACCTTTGATACTCAAATAGAGCCAATATGGCTACGTAAGCCGATGTACAACTTTATCAAACCTTCCCAAATTAAAAGGGTATCCGTTCCAATAAACTCACACTTTTAAAATCAAAAGACTCAAAGTTTTCAAATATAAAACCTGTAGATTAAGTAAAGCCTCAAAATGACTATATTTCCATGATCGTTCTTAAAATCCCCAACTCACACTAAAATTCCATTTGAAATCATTTGTACTCCAAATCTTCCCATATTAGGGAATAGGGACCCAAACAACATAAAACCCAACTTCTTCAAATATTCAAGAAACATGAATGGTAGGTCAAAATCCCCTTTGGTGACTCAAACACTTCATAAAATATTATGACCCATTTTCAAGGATTTATAACTCAAATATATGTAGTGTACAAATGTTCACAAAACTTATCAAAATGAGGTAACCTCATGGATATACTTTTAAACCCAAAATATGTGCATTTTGACATGTATATAGTTTTTCAAAGCAACTAGAACTCACCTAACTAGATTTAGACTAAATCTAGGTTTTTACCCTAAACTTGAGCTTTCTTGATGAAGGCTTCAGATCCACAAATATCCACCACAAGAACTTTATCTAGGTCATAAACAAATCAAAACACAACGAGAGTAATTCCCAACATCAGATCCACACTAATCTTTACTAAAACCCACATCTCTAAAATAACTAAACTAGATCGAACCTCATAATACGAGAGATACATCACGGGAGGTGTTCTAAGAGGTTAAGATAAGAGGTTTTATAGTAACGAAGGTCCAGAAACGGTTAGAGTAACTGATACGAAATGTTTGCACATCTCTAGACATGTGATAATTAAACCCCACAGCAAGTATACAATAGGATCCAATATCGTCTTTCAAGTAATAAAATGGTAGGATACCAGATATCGTCCCACAAAGATTGTTGTAAAAGCGCAATAAAAGTGTAATAAAAGAAGAGATTTCAGAAGGCGAGTTTGAAGACTTTGTTTGGTTTGAGTTGGTTAACAATTAGATTACTAACAAGATATATAAAGATAGAATGGGTGCAAGACTTGAAGTGAGGAGTAAACACAAATTCTGGAGGCCAATGCTATAGGGATGCTATAGCATTAGTTCATCAACAACAAGTTCCACCATGTACTTTAAAGAGTATCCTTCCGGATATCTGCCATTGCACTGTTGTTTAGCCTTCCATCAACATATGCCTATGCAAACGTCCGGACCAGTGTGAGTGTCAAATGGTTTCTTTAAAATATATGGAAAAACAAATGCCTTTGTTTAGAAATCACTCTTCCGAGTCAATTCCCATATCATTCAAGTTGACGTGTTCTTAGTAGCTCATTCCTGAGTCCACTACACTTTAACACTTTGACTAGTGATCAACCCGTCAAGAATCAATCGATTTGAAAAACAAAGATAGCAAGTTCCCTTGCTAGTAACTCTTCCAAGTATACTTCCCGTATCATTCAAACTGACGTGCTTTTTCATGGCTTATTCCTAAGTCCATGACACTTTCACACTTTAAGAAGTGATCAATTCGTCAAGAAGTGCGTTTGGATTTATAAAACTTAAAATGACCTAGTGGAACAATGTTATTGAAGAACAAAGTCCACTAGTTTTTGGTTTACAACCTCCCTTTTTGTCTCACACACAAACTATACAATTAGCTACTCATTACGTAAAAATAAATTGCAAGAAATGTAAATGACATAAAGTAAATGACGGAAATGTAAATGACGGAAATTAAATTACTAAATATAAATGACGGAAATTAAATGACGGAAATGTAAATAACGGAAAATAAATTACTAAATATAAATGACGGAAATTAAATGACGGAAATGTAAATAACGTAAACTAAATTACTAAATATAAATGACGAAAAGTAAAGAGCATAAAGTAAATGAGATAAAACAAGAAATTAAACTAGAAGAATCTGTCATGCAATGCTGCAGCAACCCACGAGTAAGAACAAGAATTCCAAAAAGAAATTCAAAACTAATATTAAATTCAAATCTTCAACTACAAGATTTTTACTACCAATATTTTCAGTAATATTAGCTACCAAGTTACCTTCAAAACACAACCCCTCCCCTCTTTTTATAAGGTCCAAGAGGGGACAAAAGGTACAAAAGCATAAAGTAAATAAATATAAAAACAATTAAAAGTACAACTATGGTTACAAAAGCTAACTAGAGGTACACAACCATAGTTACAGTCTGATTTAAATCAAAAGAGCAATTGATCAGTGACTTGACTAGCATAGTTGGTGTCCAACCCTATCTTTGGCCGATTTTCTCCATCAAGCTTGCAAAAAGGCTCCAACCTCAATCTGCGATCAATGTTGTGGCATCAGATTTCAGCATTGCTGCCTGCACATTTTTAGACTAAATTAACCTACCTATTAAGTAAAAGCAAGCAAACCACAATCTTAGCTCCATGTAACAGAAAAGGAAAAATAAGATAAGAAAATACGACTCAAAGTTGGGATTTAAACAAAATGATCTATCTAAAAAGGAAGAAAAACGTAACTATGCATTGAATTCTCAACGCATATCACAACCTCAAACTTAAAGCTTTGCTTGTCCCCAAGCAAATAAAATAAAAGAAAGAAAATGACTCAAATAAGAATTATGAAAGATCAAGGCAATAAGTGCACACACAACGTGAAAAGACACCACATGAAGTTCATAGCCTTTCATAAATTCCTAGTCATCCATTATCAGCCTAAGTATGTGCATGAATTATAAGCTAGTATCCACTTTCTTCTTTCTCAACTTAACACAATCACATTTAGGATCAAAAGGGCTTTGGTAGGGTCACTCATTTTTGGCAATTTTTGTCTCACTTGGCCTTTTTCCACACAAATTCCAAAAAATTTGTGAATTTTTTTTTCAATTTATGGCACTTTTGTGCTCTTTTTGCCTTTTCCCTTTTAGTGCACTTTGCCCCTATGGGACATTTGCGTGCACCTTACCCCTATGGGGTATTTTTGGGTGTTTGTCAAGGCCTCAAATTAGAGCTATGCTCTTTTGTATTGATGTTCATGCCTTGTTTTGTCATTATGCACTTCCATATCCCCAAATTCCACAACCTCAAACTTGAAATTCACAATGTCCTCATTGTGAGGAAACAATGTGCTTAGTGTATAATGGCTACAAGTGGTTTATGATGAGTGAAAGATGGCCTAAATCATGTCCCAAATAGATTGTTCAATTCTATTGTGTCCCAAGAAAGTGAAAGCTAGCTCTAATGCATACATAGACTAGGTGCAATGATGTGTTCCAAAAAATTATTTAGGCTATGAATTCAAAAGATATGCAAGTAACATGTGATGATCTTAACATGAAAACAAATCTATAAATCAGCAAATTAATCCCAGACACAAAACAAAAGAAATAACATAAAAATGGAGACTAAGGTAAGTGATTTGAACCTGCCCTACTCCATAGAAGTAGGCTGTGAAGTCTGTGCAGCAGCTCCCAATGCTGCAGCATTGGCTTTCAGCTCCCTAAGCTCCAATCTGAGCTTCTCAACTTCAGCTTTCCTTTCCTTTAGCTTTTTCCTCATCTTCTGGACTCTTGCACCAGACTTTGCCTTCATTTCCTTCCTTACTGCCTCAAATCCTTCCCTGCTCTCCTTTCGCTGCTTCTTCATTTTCTCTTCCAACCTGCCTTTCATCACGTCCATTTTTTCAAAAAAATCTTTCCTTTGCTCCAGTATGCAGTCTGTGAGGCTGTTGTTCTGAGCCAACAAATCTTGTAGCATTCCCATCATGTCAGAGCTTGATGTTTTAGGTTGCCTCATTCTGGCCACTGACTTGAGGTCAATGACCCACTTCTCATTACCCTCCTTCTGAATGATGTCCTCTTTGTATTGAGGAACATCCTGATCAATCAACAACTTGTGCAACAATCCAGGGAAAAACAACTTCCCTTGATTTCTACCAGAGCAGTACTTGATGGATTTGTATATCAAAGCCCCCACATTAATGCTCTTTCCAGTTAGCAAACAGTAAAGGACTATCATCCTTTCACAAGAAACATAACCATCGTGTGTGGTTGGCATGAGAGAACACTTAATGAAGTTGTTCCACACATTGGCATTAGGTGTGAGATTACAAGCTTTGAATGATCTCAACTTGAAGTTGGTGTGGGGCTCCCAATGCGACCCAGGCTTCCCAAGAATTTCAATCATTTCATTCAGCCTAGACATAGGAGCCTCCTCAAAAAGGCTTTCAAAATCAGTGTGTGCAGGATTTGTGAGGCCCAACAAATTGTTGATGGCCTCACCAGAGATGGAGACCTCTATACCTCTAACTGTGACAAATGTGGATGTGCATATTGAGGCCTCAGCATAAAATTCCCTAAGGAGTGTGAGGTTGTAAGCAGATTTTACCTCACAGAAATGGTCCCATCCTTTGTCCGCAATTACCTCCCTGACTATGTCTACCTCATCCCTGCTTTTGCTATCAAACCCTCTATCTATAAGGGCAAACTTGTTTCTGAATTTTGCAAACATCTTCAAGGCCTCATCACAACTGAAACCATCAAAAGGCAGTTGAGGCCTTGAGATGGGTCCAGTGGCAGACCCTTCTGCAGCTTGATGCTGAGTGGATGCTCCAGCATTGGTCTTTGCCCTCCTTGGCTTTCTAGGTGGCTTGGTGGCAATAGTCTTCACTCGAGGATTCACCCCCTTTCTCTTTTTAGCTGCAGGCTCAGAATCTGCAGTTTTACTTTTTGTGGCATGAGTCTTCCCCAATCCCTTCCTCTTTTTAGAGGAAGTAGGGGCAGTGGTATTTGCAGCATTGGCATCCTCTCCAAATGGTATTCCCATTTCATTTAGCACACTGTCCACCCTTTGCATAGGGTCTCCTTTCTTTCCAGAGTCATCCAAAACAGGGTTTGGTCGAATGGAAGGGGAAGTCTGCGACAGTTCAACAGGCCAAGTTAACAAAAATATCGGTGATGGTTTGGCAAATGCAAATGAAAACTCACTTTTTGAATCAGAAACAGAGGAGAAATAATCCTCAACCAAAACATTAAGATTAGAAAATACCTCATCTGCATCGATGTTGAGATCAGGGACCTCACTGTTTTTGGCACCCTCCTCTTTTGCTCGTTCCTCCTTATTAGATTTAGGGGCACCCACAGTGACATCCTCCACTGTGGTGTTTGGTTCTTCAGGGGAAACTTCCACAGAGGGGTTTTCGACAGAGGGGTTTTCAAGAGGGGTTTTTTCAAACACAGCCCCTTCGTTAGTCGTGGGTCGAATGGGAGATTCCAAAGGGGTTTGGATGGTCTCCATAGGCTTCGGCGAAGAGGGTTTTTCAGGGTTAGAATCGATCACAGTGGGATTTTGGGATTGGACTACTTCCACCCTCGATGTGGAAATCACAGCCTCTAGGGTTTTTTTAGCGGTTGGGCTTGGTGGGTTTTCCATGGTCGGCGTATTAGAAACAGAAGGTGGGGGTGGGTCACCACATTTGACGGTTCGACGGTTTTAGGTGGTGGTTGCTCGGTGTTTCGTCGCCGGCCACTCCTTCGAGGAGGAGTATCATCGCGCTTAGCAGGTCTCTTGACCCTTGCCATCGCCTGAAAATAGAAGTGCTTCGGTGGTGGTCTGTCGAAATATCGCCGGCGAGAGAAACAATCGGCTCAAGAAAGATGGGTTTAGAGAGAGTGGAAGATGAAGGGGTGGAGAAGGAAAAGACTTAGTTGGAAAATGGAAGTTATACAACACAAGGTCAGGTGGTTATACTTTTATGGAGATAAGAACAAAAACTAAACTATCTAGTAAGGAAAATACTAATAATAGAACTACTTTTAATAATAAAACTAGTACAAAGGAAATAATAATAAAACAAAAGAGCCATACTGCTGGAAAAGAGGAAGCAAGGACATCTACCCTTTGTACTATTTCAACAACTAGGTGATGGTGCATACAAGGTGGGAAGAAATGACCCATGTTTTGTCTCCTTTTTCTCATCATGGTACATAAAGGGTTGCTTTTATGACATCATTGTACCTTTTCTAATTGAGATTCAACGAGATGGAAATAAAGTGTCCTTCCTAGTTTTGAAATTCAAAAGAGCACTTGCTTTCAATTATTTCCCTCCCAAAATTCCTGCACTGCTATGCTGGAAATGGATGCTCCAGCATCATCCTTCTTCTTACCTTCCCTCCTAGAGATCTGCAGAATGACATTTCAAACATACTTATGCATAGAGAATTTAAAACCAAAAGATTATTTACAAACATTCATGGACTTAGAGGGAGTCCACATCCCAAAAGGTGGTGCTTTAGAGAGTGGTAGCTAGATCCACAGAACAATGTTCTGGGATTGCTACAGCATCATGGTAAAGTTTAACCCTTTGGCCATTAACTTTGAATATACCTTTTGTCTCAGGGTTCACTAAGTCAACAACACCATAAGGGTATACTTTGTGGATTAGAAAAGGTCCTGACCATCTAGTTTTCAAATTTCCAGGGAATAGCCTAAGCCTTGAATTGAACAATAAGACCTGTTGTCCTTCTTTGAGCTCTCTGTGATGGATTCTTTGGTCATGCCACTTTTTGGTTTTCTCTTTATAGAGCTTGGCATTCTCATATGACATATTTCTATGTTCTTCCATCTCACAGAGTTGTAATTTCCTTTTATTTCCTGCACTATCCAAGGACATGTTCAATTCTTAGATGGCCCAATAGGCCTTATGCTTAAGTTCTAGAGGAAGATGGCAAGCTTGTATGGGGACATACCAATCGGTGTTTTAAAGGCAGTTCGATATGCCCATAAAGCATCGTCTAGCTTAAAAGCCCAATCCTTCCGGTTTGGCTTTACCATTTTCTCTAGAATTCCCTTTATTTCCCTGTTTGATAATTCAGCAAGACCATTTGTCTGTGGGTTATAAGCAGTTGCAACTCTGTGGTTAATATTATATTTTGACAAAACTCCTTGTAACAAATTGTTCACAAAGTGGGTACCCTCATCACTAATTAGTGCCCTGGGGGTACCAAACCTTGTAAATATTTGTTTTTGAAGAAACTTAACCACAGTCTTTGCATCATTTGCAGGACAAGCCAAGGATTCAACCCATTTTGACACATAGTCCCCGGCAACGGCGCCAAAAACTTGATACGAAATGTTTGCACACCTCTAGACATGTGATAATTAAACCCCACAGCAAGTATACAATAGGATCCAATATCGTCTTTCAAGTAATAAAATGGTAGGATACCAGATATCGTCCCACAGAGATTGTTGTAAAAGCGCAATAAAAGTGTAATAAAAGAAGAGATTTCAGAAGGCGAGTTTGAAGACTTTGTTTGGTTTGAGTTGGTTAACAATTAGATTACTAACAAGATATATAAAGATAGAATGGGTGCAAGACTTGAAGTGAGGAGTAAACACAAATTCTGGAGGCCAATGCTATAGGGATGCTATAGCATTAGTTCATCAACAACAAGTCCCACCATGTACTTTAAAGAGTATCCTTCCGGATATCTGCCATTGCACTGTTGTTTAGCCTTCCATCAACATATGCCTATGCAAATGTCCGGACCAGTGTGAGTGTCAAATGGTTTCTTTAAAATATATGGAAAAACAAATGCCTTTGTTTAGAAATCACTCTTCCGAGTCGATTCCCATATCATTCAAGTTGACGTGTTCTTAGTAGCTCATTCCTGAGTCCGTTACACTTTAACACTTTGACTAGTGATCAACCCGTCAAGAATCAATCGGTTTGAAAAACAAAGATAGCAAGTTCCCTTGCTAGTAACTCTTCCAAGTATACTTCCCGTATCATTCAAACTGACGTGCTTTTTCATGGCTTATTCCTAAGTCCATGGCACTTTCACACTTTAAGAAGTGATCAATTCGTCAAGAAGTGCGTTTGGATTTATAAAACTTAAAATGACCTAGTGGAACAATGTTATTGAAGAACAAAGTCCACTAGTTTTTGGTTTACAACCTCCCTTTTTGTCTCACACACAAACTATACAATTAGCTACTCATTACGTAAAAATAAATTGCAAGAAATGTAAATGACATAAAGTAAAGACATAAAGTAAATGACGGAAATGTAAATGACGGAAATTAAATTACTAAATATAAATGACGGAAATTAAATGACGGAAATGTAAATAACGGAAAATAAATTACTAAATATAAATGACGGAAATTAAATGACGGAAATGTAAATAACGTAAACTAAATTACTAAATATAAATGACGAAAAGTAAAGAGCATAAAGTAAATGAGATAAAACAAGAAATTAAACTAGAAGAATCTGTCATGCAATGCTGCAGCAACCCACGAGTAAGAACAAGAATTCCAAAAAGAAATTCAAAACTAATATTAAATTCAAATCTTCAACTACAAGATTTTTACTACCAATATTTTCAGTAATATTAGCTACCAAGTTACCTTCAAAACACAACCCCTCCCCTCTTTTTATAAGGTCCAAGAGGGGACAAAAGGTACAAAAGCATAAAGTAAATAAATATAAAAACAATTAAAAGTACAACTATGGTTACAAAAGCTAACTAGAGGTACACAACCATAGTTACAATCTGATTTAAATCAAAAGAGCAATTGATCAGTGACTTGACTAGCATAGTTGGTGTCCAACCCTATCTTTGGCCGATTTTCTCCATCAAGTTTGCAAAAAGGCTCCAACCTCAATCTGCGATCAATGCTGTGGCATCAGATTTCAGCATTGCTGCCTGCACATTTTTAGACTAAATTAACCTACCTATTAAGTAAAAGCAAGCAAACCACAATCTTAGCTCCATGTAACAGAAAAGGAAAAATAAGATAAGAAAATACGACTCAAAGTTGGGATTTAAACAAAATGATCTATCTAAAAAGGAAGAAAAACGTAACTATGCATTGAATTCTCAACGCATACTTACAAATGGATCTCATGGAAAACCCCAAGATATGGTCAACAACGGTGAGGAGATGATGAAGAAGATGAAAGTGATGATCTTAGGTTGATGTTTGGGTAAAAAAGTCCAACAGTCCATGGTCGTGCGACAGAAGGTGGAGGACGCCCTTTCTTCAGGCGACCTCGACTAAAACGATCAAGTATCCATCCGACAAATACCCTCGTACGACCTGATTTCAGTTACTAATTGGCAGCATACGTTGTATAATGATTAAATGCAGAATTCAAAGGTATTCATGACAAGAGATTGTAACGGAAGACATCATCAATAGCAATTAGCGTAACAGACGTTATCATCAATATCAAAAACGGTCATACACATTCAATACCTGGAAAAACGGAAAGATGGAGTATAAATACAAGACTGGAACCTCATATGGGAACATCTGATTCTCAGACCTTAGAAGCTCACAAATTATACTCTCAAGCTTGCTCAATCTCTCTTGTAGTTCATAAAGCCTTCCGTTGTTTGTCTTACGACGCACGACCGAAGTTTAATTATACACGACGCACGACCAAGTTTACTTTATTATATTATTTTACATTGTATTACTCTTGTAACACTTGTTCTCAAGGACGACGTCCCTGATTGACGTCCATAGTGCACGACGACTCAAACTCGTCCGCGGTTTTTACCCATTTTAGGGGTTTTCCGCGTCACCAATTCTCTCGTCTTATTTACCTTATTTTTGTTATAGTCGTGCGATTATTGTCGTTACTTTCTTTGGTTGGATTAAGCTTCACGTTTACCTTAAATTTTCCTTGGGAGATTTTTGGCATAAACAGTTTGGCGCCAACCGTGGGGCCCCATCCAAAGAAAATACTCGATAATCTCACGACAGACTAACGTTTTTCTCTTAGTGTTTTCTTTTCCAGTTATTCAGGGTAATGGCATTCCAAAGAACTCAAGATCATATCGTGGCCCAAATGAACATGGAGCTGACAGCTGCTCGTGCTCGTATTGACGCCCTAACAGCTCAGGCTCGACAGGCGGCTGAAACCATCGAGCATTTGAGAAACCAAAATGGGAACAATGTGACAGGGATCACGAATGCTTACGTTGGTACTTGGAATGTACCCCCTCCATTACCAAATTATCCCCGTCCACCATCAATTAATCCTGAGACCTTCGTAATTCCAACTATGCCTATGGCTTCTATTCCATTCAATGGATATGCCTCTGATACCTCACAACAGACTAGCTTCCAAGGGTCAGGGTATGTTCCATTGGGTTTCCCAAATGGTGTTCCGATAGATCCTGTTACGCAAAGGCTGAAACTTTTGGAAGAACAGAATGAACGTGTCTTGTCAATGTTGGCCAAATTGCCGGGGGCAGCAGTTCCAGTCGATGTCGAGCCACGTACAGGGTTTCAAGCGTCACCATTCATTGATGAGATCGCATTAATAGACGTTCCAAAGAAGTACAACATCCCAACTTTCACTCCAAAGTATTCAGGCGTCACTGATCCAACAGAACATGTCGCCCAGTACAAACAACTCATGTGGACTGTCTCGATACCGTACCAATTCCAAGAAGTCTGTATGTGCAAAAGTTTTGGGGCGACCTTGACCGGAGCAGCTTTACAATGGTTGATTAATCTCAAACCTAAAACCGTCGGGTCTTTTGCAGAATTGGTGAATCAATTCACTCAACAATTCGCTAGTAGCCGAAAAATGGAAAAGCAAACGAGCGACCTTTACTATGTCGTACAGAAGAATGGAGAGTCCATCCGAGACTATTTTAACCGTTCAATGCGGAGATGATTAGTATTCGAAATTGTGACATGAAAACAGCAATTGAAGCGTACAAACGGGGTCTGGATGATAGTTCAGGGTTGTATCTCGACCTTACGAAGTATCCTCCAGAAACCTTTGAAGACGTACGAGCGAGGACGCTTGCTCATATGAGGGTCGAGGATGACATCGCTTTTAGGAATAAACACTCAGGCGACTGGAAAAGTTTAGGTGTTAAGAAGCCAGACTTCAAGCCCAAGTCGACCAATCGATCAGAGCCTACTAGACAAATTCCAAATGTCAGGTTTGAAAAGAAAGGATCGACGACTTCTAAATCTGTCCAGTATCCTAAGGTGTTATCTTATGGTTTCCCTGGATCAGCTAAAGACGTCGTCGTATCCCTGAAACAACTCCAGCAACACGTTCGGTGGCCAAAGAAAAGTGACAAAGACAATGACAAGAAGGACAAAACTAAATGGTGTGACTTTCATAATGACTTCGGTCATATAACGGATGATTGCATCGCCTTAAAGAAAAAGCTGTCCTGGCTCAACTCCAAAGGTTATTTGCAAGAATTGACGGAAAAGAAAGACGCATGTCCTACATCCCCAGAGCATGCTAAGGTGATTAATTGTATCACCGGAGGTTCTGATATTTGTGGGACCACATATTCAGCTGCTAAGAGACATGCCAGTCGCGGTCCCGATGACCGACCAATTCCAAAGGAAGCACGACTCAAAGAGGACGCAGAGCTAGAGACTATGCCCTTGACGTTCGACCAAGTGGATCTCGATGACGTACATCAGAAACATCATGACGGACTAATTATCCAATTGAGCATTGGAAATTGTCTGACAAAAAGGATACTCGTTGACGGAGGTAGTTCAGCTAACATTATTTTTTTTGATGCAGTGAAAGCGATGGGCATTGACAAATCCGAAATTACACGACGTTCGACCACACTCGTTGGATTTAATGGTGGAGCGACAAACACCATGGGGGAAATCACACTTCCAGTATATGCTAAAGGAATCAACAAACTGACGAAATTCAATGTTGTCGATTGCTCATCAGCTTATAATGTTATCCTTGGGCGACCTTGGATTCATGACATGAAAGTTGTACCTTCGACGTACCACCAAACTTTGAAATTTCCCACTCAATGGGGAGTACAGGAGATCAAAGGCGAAAGAAAGGTTGCTAGGGAATGTTACAAATCGATCAGAGCCTACTAGACAAATTCCAAATGTCAGGTTTGAAAAGAAAGGATCGACGACTTCTAAATCTGTCCAGTATCCTAAGGTGTTATCTTATGGTTTCCCTGGATCAGCTAAAGACGTCGTCGTATCCCTGAAACAACTCCAGCAACACGTTCGGTGGCCAAAGAAAAGTGACAAAGACAATGACAAGAAGGACAAAACTAAATGGTGTGACTTTCATAATGACTTCGGTCATATAACGGATGATTGCATCGCCTTAAAGAAAAAGCTGTCCTGGCTCAACTCCAAAGGTTATTTGCAAGAATTGACGGAAAAGAAAGACGCATGTCCTACATCCCCAGAGCATGCTAAGGTGATTAATTGTATCACCGGAGGTTCTGATATTTGTGGGACCACATATTCAGTTGCTAAGAGACATGCCAGTCGCGGTCCCGATGACCGACCAATTCCAAAGGAAGCACGACTCAAAGAGGACGCGGAGCTAGAGACTATGCCCTTGACGTTCGACCAAGTGGATCTCGATGACGTACATCAGAAACATCATGACGGACTAATTATCCAATTGAGCATTGGAAATTGTCTGACAAAAAGGATACTCGTTGACGGAGGTAGTTCAGCTAACATTATTTTTTTTGATGCAGTGAAAGCGATGGGCATTGACAAATCCGAAATTACACGACGTTCGACCACACTCGTTGGATTTAATGGTGGAGCGACAAACACCATGGGGGAAATCACACTTCCAGTATATGCTAAAGGAATCAACAAACTGACGAAATTCAATGTTGTCGATTGCTCATCAGCTTATAATGTTATCCTTGGGCGACCTTGGATTCATGACATGAAAGTTGTACCTTCGACGTACCACCAAACTTTGAAATTTCCCACTCAATGGGGAGTACAGGAGATCAAAGGCGAAAGAAAGGTTGCTAGGGAATGTTACAAAGTTTCCTTAAAGCCCCCGAAGCAGACAGTATAGCAATTACAGAACCAGGACGTTCTTGGGACTGACGACGACTATCGCTTGGAAGTTGTCGTCCTAAACCAGGATAAGCCTGATCAGATGGTTTACATAGGTTCGACGTTCGACCCTTCTTTTAAAAAGAAACTAATATCTTTTTTGCAGGATCACAATGATTGTTTCGCATGGACGCACGAAGACATGGTGGGCATCGATCCAAGTATCATTTCTCATAAACTCAACGTTGATCCCTCGTTCAAGCCTATTGAGCAGAAAAGATGAAAATTCGCTCCTGAAAGAAATAAGGTGATCAACGACGAAGTTGATAATTTGCTTAAAACAGGAAAAATACGAGAAGTCAAGTATCCAGATTGGCTCGCTAACGTTGTTGTCGTTCAAAAGAAAAATGGTAAATGGAGAGTATGCATTGATTTCACCAACCTTAACAAAGCTTGCCCGAAGGATCCATTTCCATTGCCACATATTGACTCTATGTTCGACGCTACAACAGGACATGAATTACTCACGTTCATGGACGCGTATTCTGGGTATAACCAGATATTGATGCATTCCGATGACCAGGAAAAAACAGCCTTCATGACAGATAAAGGTATTTATTGTTATAAAGTAATGTCTTTTGGTCTTAAGAATGCAGGTTCGACATATCAACGATTGGTGAATATGATGTTTAAAGAGCATTTGGGCAACACGATGGAGGTATACATCGATGACATGCTTGTCAAATCAAAGCATATGGACGATCATATAGGACATTTGAAGCAGTCGTTCGATATTTTACGCAAATACAAAATGAAGTTGAATCCGACGAAATGTTCTTTTGGAGTTCGAGCTGGAAAATTTCTCGGCTATATGGTCACACGACGAGGAATCGAAGCTAATCCAGATCAAATCAAAACAATTGTCGAGATAAAATCGCCCAGAAGTTTTAAAGAGGTCCAACGTCTTACAGGACGTGTAGCAGCACTGAATCGATTTATCTCTCGATCATCCGACAGATGTCATTTATTCTATAATGTCCTACGCAAAAATAAAGGGTTCGAGTGGACTGAAAAGCACGAAGAGGCATTACAACAACTCAAAAAATACATGATGTCGCCTCCTTTCCTCTCTAAACCTGAAAACGGTGAAATCCTTCAACTCTACCTAGCCGTCAGCACTAATTCGGTAAGTGCAGTTCTTATACGAGAAACCGACGGACGACAATTGCCAATTTATTATGTAAGTAAAACTTTACTAGACGCAGAAACCAGGTATTCGTCTATCGAAAAACTTTTACTTTCGTTAGTCATGGCTGCTAAAAAGCTACGACATTATTTTGAATCACATCCTATAATTGTGGTAACTAATTTTCCTTTAAAGTTTGTGTTAAGAAAACCCGAATTGACAGGACGAATAGCTAAGTGGAGCATTTACCTCAGTAATTTTGATCTGGATTTCAAGCCTAAAACGGCGATCAAATCGCAGGCCTTAGCAGATTTCATCTCAGATTTTAGTCCAGAACTGGAAAGTACAATGACGTCCGACGAGTTAATTGTGGCGACTTTGCACGACGCTACTTGGACGCTCGACGTTGATGGTTCGGTGAATATACGCGGCACAGTCCTGGGTGTCGTCCTACAGTCCCCACAAGGGGGCAAAATAGTGTACTCCATACGGTGTGATTTCAAAGCAACAAATAATGAGGCAGAATATGAAGCATTGATTGCAGGAATCAAAATTGCTCACGACTTGGGGGCAACACATTTGCACGTCCGAAGCGACTCGTCCTTAGTAGTTAACCAAGTTAATGGAGAGTTTGTGGCAAAAGATTCAAGGATGATTGCTTACTATAAAATAGTAAAAGAAGAAACGAAGAAGTTCAGTCGCTTTACGATTGAATAGATACCAAGAGATCAGAACACTCAAGCCGATGCACTAGCCAATTTGGGGTCAGCACTTAATCGTACGACATTCGACAATATCCCGGTGGTTCATCTTGCAACCCCGTCTATCAATGAAGATGAAAATACTTTGGTCGCACCGATTGAGGAAGAGAACTCTTGGTCGGACGACATTAGAAATTACTTAGAGCACGATCAATTGCCCGATGACAGAATGGAAGCGAGAAAAGTTAGATTTAAAGCATCAAGATACGTTATGATTAGAGGACAATTGTATTGAAGGTCTTCGACTGGTCTGAATCTGCGATGTATCACCAACAAGGCGTAAGTACACAAAATCTTACAGGATATGCACGATGGAGAATGTGGAAATCACTCCGGAAGCCGCAATTTAGCCAACTGGATATCACGACAAGGTTACTATTGGCCAACGTTATGACAAGACGTGACCAGGTATGTACAGTTATGCGACGCGTGTCAAAGACACACAGGTATGTCACATAAACCTTCTGAACCTTTGCACTCGACTTTGATTCCATGGCCCTTTATGAAATGGGGGATGGATATTGTTGGGAAATTACCACCTGCCCCCGGGCAAAAGGTATTCCTTTTAGTTTTAACAGATTATTTCTCTAAATGGGTCGAAGCAGCGGCTTTTTCCCAAGTCTGGGACAAAGAAGTCGTTTCTTTTATCCAAACTAACATCATTTGTAGGTTTGGAGTTCCATCTGAAATAACGTGCGACAATGGGACACAATTCATCAGTGATCGAATGAAAATATTTTGCAAAGAAAGGAACATCAAGTTGGTAACATCAACACCTCGATATCCACAGTCGAATGGTTTAGCCGAGTCGAGCAATAAAACTATCATTAATTCACTCAAGAAACGACTTAAAGCTGCCAAAGGAAAGTGGGTGGAAGAATTGCCTTCCGTTCTATGGGCTAATCGTACGACACCTCGTACGTCCACAGGACAGACTCCCTTTTCCTTAGTCTATGGATGTGAAGTTGTGTTACCTATTGAGGTACGACTACCGACTTAAAGACATACGTCCGTTGAGCATAATTTAGTCGACCTAAGTTATGATCTCGACGCCTTAGAGGAACTTCGAGAAGCTGCTCACATTCGCATGGCGTCACAAAAACAAACTGTCGAACGACATTTCAACAAAAATGTCCAGGTCAAAGTTTTTCAAGAAGGTGACTACGTCCTATGACGAGTGATTCAAAACACTCAAGAACCTAATGCAGGTAAACTTTCTACTAAGTGGGAAGGTTCTTATCAAATCTCTAGTATCGTGGGTAAAGGAGCTTATAGAATCCAAACCCTCGATGGTCAAAATATCCCACGAAGTTGGAATGCAGTTCATCTAAAGAGGTATTACTTTTAATTCTGTGAAAATTAATTTCTTTGACTATTTTTTGAGAAAGATTACTGACTTAAGCATCGGAGGGTCGTTGGTCAAACCAACGACCACCCCACTAATGTTGATTTTTGCAGGGACGCACGACTTATTTGAATCTCATGTGATCACGCATATACATTCGATATTAATGAATGACGAAAGGTTAAAATATGCATTCGATATTCATTATTATGAATTGCCTAAGGTCGATCGAAAGTTCCAGATGATAATGATATGGTTGTATGACTAATGTAACTGTTTATTTACTTATTCGACGAACGACAATTTATAAAGGTAAGTAATAAGCATTGACAAGCAAAAAGAGTTTCGTTTCATAGGATGTCAAAAATACAAATATAAAGGACGACCACATACGGTCGACCTTCAGGTGAAAAGTTCAAAAGAAACTAAGTAGGAAGAGCGTCAGACTGTTCTTGTATGACGTCCGTCCTTGCTACCACCTCCTCTTCTCCGCCATCGCTCCCATCCAGATCGTCGTCCTCGTCGAGATCCCTTCCAGTCCCCACCTTCTCAAGATAAGTCTTGAGCTCTTCGGCAGCCGACGCCATGGGATTCTTCCCACTCAGATGACGTCTCATCAAAGCAGCCCTGGCTGTGAGACGGGAAAAGGCTTCAAGCTGATGATTTTCCTCCTCCAAATCTTTGACGTCGCCTTCCAAACCCTCGACTTTCTTTTGAAGAGACGCAACTTCACCAGCATAAGAAGTAGCGTCGGTGGTGGCTTTTTATTTTCTCGATCTCCAGTTTGGTCGTTAACGCCTCAAGATCAAGGACGCGATCCCTAAACTCAACCTTCTCATTTTGAGCTTCAACGAGTTTAGCCTTAAGGCTCTCGACCTTTATTTTCTCGGCCTCGACCGCCTCTAAGGCGACCTTCTCCTTTTCAAGAGCCTCGTCAGCCCTTTTCTTGACGTCAGGAAAAGACGCCCTAAGACCTTCTGTCTGAGCGTAAAAGCTCAGACAGGCTTGAAAAGCCTGCACGACAACCAAGAAAGGGTTAACAGGCCAGAACAGTAAGTGACAAGGAAAATAAGTAAGACATGATTACCATGAAGGAGAGACCAGCGGCATGGGCTCCCGTGTCTTCCACCCTGGATTCCTTGTAACGATCATAAAAGGTTGGGAGGAGGAACTTCGCCAAGTGGGGAAAAATAACGTCTCTTTCGAGAACGTCATTTACCATGAAATCAGCTGGGAGAGTGGCTTTGAAAGTCATCTCTCCCACTTTTTCCTTATTCTTTCCCTCACCTTTAGAGGAGGAAGGAGGCTTCTCAACGCCCGACACTCCCGTCAAGGGAATGTCCTCCGTCGCCTTAGTCGAGCTTCCTAGCTTGACACCAGTAACGCTTTCTTTCACAAATGTCGCCCCTGAAAGGGACGACAAAGAAGCTTCACCCGTCTTCTTTGGTGAAGTCCGGGGTTTGCCTCGAAGACGCTTTGGATCCACCCCCGCGGAAGGAGCAGATCACTTCTTCGATTTCTCTCTGCCCTGACGGGCAAGCTCCAGTTGTTCGGCCCGTCTCTGAGCAGCCGACTTCGTAGATGAATCTTCTGGACGAAATGAAAGAGTTAGAAAAGACATAAAATGCAAATTACGAAAAAGACATCAAACGACGTACCAGTCATCTCTTCTTCTCTCTTTTCTTCTCTTCTTTCTTCTCTCTCCTCTCCTTGATGAGAACCTTCGACGGATGGAACCTCCGTAACAAAGACGACTTCGTCTTCCTCGTCGTTCGACCGAACAGAAAAAGAACGGTCAACGATACTCTTCTCCAAGATCCTTTGAACCTTGTTTAAAGAATCTCTATTTGGCTTCACTTTAGTGAAGTCAATCACTACCAAACAAAAAGAAAGACACCATTAGTATACATTATAAAACGCACGACACACGACAAAAACACCCGACAAAATAATAAAACCTACCCGACTCATTCCATCCGGATGAAAACCATTGGCTATCCTCATCGTTCAAGGATGCCACTTGGAGGAAAACATAGTGGAGTTTCCAACCACGGTCGTTCACCTCAGTATTATGCACCAGTACGGTATCTCCCTTCGTTCGAGGGAATAAACTATATCTATGATAGTTATCTGCTCTAACGCTGTAAGCAGTTAGAAGGTCGTTCAAATTGAACGGAGCCCCCAGTCGGCCGTAAGACGATCGACCACCTGGACAATTCGCCAGAATTGAGGCATCAACTGTCCAGGAGATAAGTCGAATGCATCTAAAAACTCCCTGACCAAGGGAATAAATGGCCAAGAAAAGCCTATTTTGAAGGGATATTCGTATAAAGCGCCATATCCCTTCGGAACTTCATCTGGTCGTAAATCCTCCGGCGTCACTAGATTGACACCCTCTGGAATCTTAGCTAATTTTTTAAGATACTCTAGATTTTCTTCTTCTTTGTAGACACTAACAGGTTTACTCGACATTTTGAAATCAGGGACACTCACAGTGGCCTTCCAGTAACTAAGACAATCCCAAGCTTTTCTAGGCTTCTTAGCTAAGGATTTCTTATACATAAATCGACACAGAAAAGAATCAGAAATCGTACCTTAAATAGTATTCTAAACCTCAAATCTAGAAATGGAAAGGATTCTGGTCAATCGGAAACTGAATCTCGCCAGAGATATGTATTCTTCGAAAAGGTAAGCGTAGAAAAAGGACGAGATTGAAGAAAATCCTTATTTATACTGTAATTTGGAAACTGAATCGCCAGGAAATCAAATCGCCTATCGCCAAGTGACACGTGTCGTCCATGTCAGGCAAATCACTTGAGTGCATCCCTCCAATGCGTGACATCTGTCCTTCATTAGCTGTCAAATTTCGCATTCTGTTAAAAGTGACGTCAGTATCTAGTTGGATACGAACCCATTTGGTTCTATTCGAATTACCCGCGTTTCTTTTATAACACGTGTCATGATTTTAAAATTTAAATTTCAAAAAGTTGCCGCTTGAATTTTAAATTTGGGGGCAAACTGTTTGGGTAAAAAAGTCCAACAGTCCATGGTCGTGCGACAGAAGGTGGAGGACGCCCTTTCTTCAGGCGACCTCGACTAAAACGATCAAGTATCCATCCGACAAATACCCTCGTACGACCTGATTTCAGTTACTAATTGGCAGCATACGTTGTATTATGTTTAAATGCAGAATTCAAAGGTATTCATGACAAGAGATTGTAACGGAAGACATCATCAATAGCAATTAGCGTAACAGACGTTATCATCAATATCAGAAACGGTCATACGCATTCAATACCTGGAAAAACGGAAAGATGGAGTATAAATACAAGACTGGAACCTCATATGGGGACATCTGATTCTCAGACCTTAGAAGCTCACAAATTATACTCTCAAGCTTGCTCAATCTCTCTTGAAGTTCATAAAGCCTTCCGTTGTTTGTCTTATGACGCACGACCGAAGTTTAATTATACACGACGCACGACCAAGTTTACTTTATTATATTATTTTACATTGTATTACTCTTGTAACACTTGTTCTCAAGGACAACGTCCCTGATTGACGTCCATAGTGCACGACGACTCAAACTCGTCCGCGGTTTTTACCCATTTTAGGGGTTTTCCACGTCACCAATTCTCTCGTCTTATTTACCTTATTTTTGTTATAGTCGTGCGGTTATTGTCGTTACTTTCTTTGGTTGGATTAAGCTTCACGTTTACCTTAAATTTTCCTTGGGAGATTTTTGGCATAAACAGTTGATGATGAAGACTTGAGGAAGGAAATGGTTGAACACTTCAATGGAGCTCCAAAATCGGATCTAACCCTAGTTTTCTTGTTGGGAGAGTTTTAGAAGAAGATGAGATGAGATAAATGGGTTGAAAGTCGGTTTTCCCCTTTTTTAGATGCACAGGGGCTCCGTACGGGTGGCGGCGCGGCTTGACCCGTGCGGAGAACCGCACGGGGTTCTGGGATTGGGACGGGACAGAGACCCGTACCGGTGACCACGCGGTTCCACTCGCGCGGTGAGCCGCGCGGAACACTGCCGGCTCTTTCTCTCTTGCCATCCTCTTAACCACTTAGCTGGATCAGATCAGGACGAAGACTCCCAGAATTCGGGGTGTTACATATACATCAGTTAGGGTGCGTTTGGTACGCAAGCAGGACAGGACAGGACAGGACAAGATGGAACAGGACAGGACGGAACAGAACAGGACAGTTGTCCAGCGTTTGGCAAGACATGACAGAACTGGACAAAACAGGACTAGACCGGTTAAATGACGAATTTACCCCTGATGAAAAATCATAGATTCCATCACATAAAACTAATTTACATTACTAATACATAGTGCAATGGATTATCAAAAACATAAAACTAATTTATCATGATTGGATTTTGGATATGGAAATCAAAACCCAAATTGTAAGTTTTAGATTTTAGGTTGTTTCGGGTTTGGGTTGGTCGGGTTTCGGATTGATGTCGGTCGGGTTTGGGTATTATATAATGCAAAAGTTATATATAAATTCAATCATTTTTTAGAATGAATACAATCGATTGAAAGATTGATGAAATCGATAGCAAGTTTAAAATTTAGAAAATATTTCAATAGACTATAATTTACGATTTTCAAAAAATAATTAGATATATATATATATAGTATTTAAAATATAGATTTATGTTATTTCGGGTTTTCGAACGGGTTGGGTGGCCAACGATCAAACCCAATCCGAACCCGGATATCCTCCCAAATGTCGGGTTTCGGATTATCGGATTTCGGGGTATTCGGGTTTTGCAAAAACACCTTATTTTCGGCTCGGATGTGGATTCAGATTTTGGACTATTCAACTTTTGCACACCCCTAGCTTGGAGACGTGGATGATGAGAAGACAAATTTTATGTTTTTAACAAAGGGTATATTAGTCAAAGTATTGTTGTTCTACTTAGTTCCAGGGGGTTAGAGTGGGACAAGTGTGTCCCATGCTTGTTCCACTTAGTTCTAGCGTGTCCCACATATGGTCATGCCAAACATGGGACAAGTTTGTTCTGTTCTGTCCTGTTCCACTCTGTTCTGCATACCAAACGCACCCTTAAGGATATAATTTATTCTTCAAAACAACACTAGAGTCACCAAAAATAGAAATCTAGGTTAAACTTCAACAATTAATAGGTCGAGTCTAGTATAGAGGCTAATTAAAGTCGAGTGTTACTAAAACTCAATAGCAGTTGCTCTCCTCTAAGACTTAAGCGGGAGACTTCATCAAGCTACTCACCCTTGCACATACTCCTAGCACTCAACACTTCACCAAAACGCTAGAACCATTTCCCACATCCGGAACCTGATGCACATGCCGACAAATAAAAAGGTTAGGCTAACGCCTAGTGAGTTCAAGAGTTTATAACATGAAATAGATATATTTGTTAAATGTAAGAATGCAGTTTAAATCATTATCTTTCAAAATGATTTACTATAAATATTAAATGACTCGTTTTCCAAGAACACACACCTTTAAAAACAAGCAACCCAACATGAACATTCTTTCGTAAAACAAATTCAACCCCAAATTCATCCAAAACGTGAATAGTAAATAAACTCCCAATTTATAAAATTACAGATAAGACTTTATTTCTCGAAACACCCAAACACGGGTGGGCATAATACTCGACCCATAAATCACCAATAAATCCGTATATTACAAAACGTCACCGAAAACATGGATAATAAAATAATACCATTTAATACCCAAATACACCTTCAAGTGACGGGGGAGACCCGATTCCGTGGTATGTGGCGGAACACAAAGTTAAGCCACCTAGCCACGTTGTCGAACTACACCTCAGATCGTAACTGTATTGCCTGCTTTGCCGAGCTACACCTCCAATCGGAATTTATTTCAAGTCCCCAAAACACCGTATCCTCTATTGCCTGCTCCGTCGAGAGGCACCTCAAGGATACAGGATCTTATTGCATGTTCGGTCTCTAGTGGAGTTTCATCCTCAGGGTACTCATTCGACCCCTAGTGCCTACTCCCTAGCATTCAAGATAAGAGTCACAACTCTATACTGGATAACTCCTCATGTCTAACCCTCGTGCACAAGAATTAGACACCCAAACATAAGACCCATGGTCCCGAGGTACAACCCATAAAGGTTCCTCTTCGCCAAAAAACCAGGACGACATTAATGCCAACACAGCATCATTTTCCAAAGTGAGAATCCCAAAAGTCCTCACCATTAATTATGACTGACTTACATGTCTATGAATCCAATGCATTACAGTCTAAGATACATGACTCTAAATGAATTATACACGCACTCAAACATGTATTGTCCAAAATAAAGCGCAATAAACAAAGCACTCACCCAAAGTTCCTCTTTAAGCTATTAAATCGGAAAAAATGTCCCCAAGACTCGGTGATTACAAAAAAACTGAGCCTTAAGCCCAACCGACAAGTGAGCATATGCTAAAATCCACAAAATGCAATAAAATGCAACCGGCCATGACTATACAACCACATACTCCAAAAATGTATGAATACAATCCACTATCATTTAGACTTGAACAAATCGTTTTCTAAACAAGTTTATGACCACATAGGGTTACAATATCCGAAATATTCATGAGGTTAGAAAGTCCAAACTCCAATGACTCACGCGTTGTATTTTCAAACCATTTCACAACCTGAAATACACCTATTACCCATAACCACAAAAATGTATTTTTACCAAATACCCTCTGTTTATGAAAATGGTTATCAAATCACTTTTCATTATGATACATTTATCAACAATCCCAAAAATCCCAAAGAGGGGTGTTTTACATGTTCATGAAGTCCAACGTTTCCAAATAACCAAAACTTATCAGATAATCAACAGTTAACAAATTAATGTAAAACACATAAACACTTTAAAATGAACATTTTGGCATGTACATCGTTTTCACAAATCAACTTAAACTCACCTTGCTAGATTTAGACTAAATCTAGATTTTACCCCCAACTTAAGTTTCGTCGAAGAAACTTGAATCCACAAGCAAAACCTATATTCAAAAGTTTCCAACCATGAATATACTCATTCAATCATTTAGAACCAATCCCTAAACAATTTACATCAAAATCCCCAACTTGACCAAAACCCTAATCTTTGACCTAATTTCTCCAAAACCATCAAATCCGAAATTTGAGAAAACAAACACTAGGAAATCATCAAGAGAACATTTCTATCTTATATTAGGGTTTAGAAATGGAAGGGGTACACTTACCACTTATATTTTGATGAAAACCTAGAAACCCTTGCCACAACCTTGGAGAAATGGGTGAAGATGATGAACCCTTGCCTTTAGCTTCCAATCTTTACTACTTGATGATGGAACACTTCATGAACTCAAGAAATGGGCCCAAAATGAGTTGGGGTTTGAGGGGAATAAAGAAGGAACGATTTGGGAGAGAATGGGGAAGTTTGGAGAAGAGAAATGAGAAAGAAAGTTGAAAATCCCGTACTTAACAACCCCTTGATGCCTTGGTGCGACATTGACCAGCGATAATGCCCAGGGAATTGTCGCCTGACAATGTCGCCAGACTCCCCAGTGCTTCTGTTTTTAGCTATGACAATGACAAGTGCGACTATGACACTGTCATAGTCACCAGGCATTGTAGCCATGCTCGAACCAAACCCCGAAACTCGACTTTTTCAACGCCAATACCCCCGATACTCTAAGGAACTTCAAATAATGATTTCCCACCAAAAAATCCCGCCATTTATAAATTACAAAAACGTCCGGGTGGCCTTTATTTATCGAAAATTATGGGTGTTACAAGCACCCCTAAATTATGAATAATTGGTTTATTTTAAACATCGTTTTTCCTTGCAATACGACAATTGAAAAAATATCCCTATGGTAAACTGCATTGCATATTCTACAAGTTCTAAGCACATTTGTGTCATCTTAGTTGCCCTGCTTTCCAAAACCTTCACCTAGTTATCTTCTATATCAGGTGAATATTATTTGTTGTCATATAATGTAAAATACACACTACAGAAGATTGTCTATTATAACACTAAAAGATGTTTTTAAAAGCCAACAATATTAGACATATATGGATCAATCATATTTAATTGACTTAGAGGCGAAATGCTAGGTATTAGTATTGTAACAATACAATATATTTGCACACAAAGAAAGCATATAAAGATTAAGGGCATGTTTGTTTACCTCTTAATGGTTCCATTAAGAGGCAACCTCTGAATCGCTAAGAGGTAAATCTTGTTTGGCAAAAAAAAGGGTTGTCTCTTAATGGTTCCAAAATCCTCTTAATTATTTTGTATCCTGACCCTCCCTTAACCATTAAGAGCCCTGATTTCATTATGAACAATTAGCAAACAACCATATATCATTTTACACTATATCATAAAAACCTCTTAATCATTCAGACCACTTAATCATTCTGCACTAAACCATTCAGCAATTGTCAAACATCCCCTAAAATATAAATCATATTAAGTAAGAGACAATGCAATACTAACCCAAGTTCATTAATATATATATATATATATATATAGGGTCAGGTTCACGTGAGACCAAGCTGTTTCCGTGAGACCAAGCCTTAAAACATGAAACTTTACACCGAAACACTGTGAAGGTAAAAAACATTCGAACCTTCATAATGTAATCACACTATGAAGGTAAAAAAACCTAAACCAAGTTAAAAAAAATCAAACCTTCACAGATAAAAGACTGTGAAGGTATATCCGAACCTTCACAGTGAAGACGCTGTGAAGGTAAAAAAAAACGAACATTCACAGCGAAAAACACCGTGAACGTAACATTTACGGTGTTTTACCTATGAAAAGTTCGATTTTTTTTACCTTCATAGTCTTTTGGTGTGAAGTTTCATACTTTAAAGCTTGGTCTCACCGGTCTCACGGAAATTGTTTGGTCTCACACGAACTTAAGTCTATATATATATATATATATATATATATATATATAAAGCAAAAATAATTCAAGTCTAGCCGAAATGAGACTCGAACGTGCCTCCTCTAACAGAGGCTAGATGAGCTTTAATTGCCCCAAAGTGACAATAGGGGCTAGAGTCTAGACGGGTAAGAGCTAAGCGAGAATAGATTGTCCAGAGTGTCAAGTCCCAAGAGTGGTAAACTTTGTCTCTTATATCATGTGAGAATATGTGAAAACTTACATTTACTCTCAAAATAGCCTTTGAAGAGATGGAGGCTCCGTCATATATAGAGAAGAAATGGTCTAAATCTAGCCGAAATATAATTCTAACAAATAAAACTTTACTTTGATATCCTACGTCAAATGTATAACTTGCTCGAACGTACAACCTACTAAAAATAAATAAGCTTGATTGCTTACTTTTTTATGTTTTTAACAACATGCTCATCGTAAAAGATGTAATAACTAAGTACATGGTTGAAAATAACGATCAAGAGAGCATATATGAGTTCTTTTCCTTAGGTCTTAACTGTATTTTTTATATTTCACTTGATAACCCTGTTAATAAAGTATATAGCAAAGTTGATGTAACAACCCAACCTTAAACAACTAGATAGCAACTTAAATCTTAAATAATAAAGCCAAACGGCCCAAAACAACATCTAGAATACAAGGTTTGCGGAAGGACAACCTAGTACACAACTGAGAATACATTGCCAAGAATCTATAATGGAGGTCCTCTAATTCAGCTTCAGCTCGCAACTTCTCTTAAAACGCAACCGCTCCTTCTACTGCCACTCTTCACCTAAAAAGGGTTTTAGATTTGAAAAGAGTGAGGGTTAGACCGAAAGGTCTAGTGAGTCCCCTCTTACAACAGTTTTTAGCTCATCAAACAAACAATCAAGGATTTATCATAAAATAAACCATTTTCAGCTTCAAAGAAAAACCTTTAAGTTTCAGCAACTTCTTCGCTCACACTACCACCACCCTAAGGTGACAACATGTTTGTGCCTTTGTTGGGACACACCCCCCAACGGCATAAACGAAACACCCCCCCCCCCGGTATGAGCACAGGCGGGCCACACACCCCGACTTTGAGCCTACACACTTAAGACCATGTATGCATACATTTCCACTTGGTCAACAATAAGAAAACGTCTTTAACATTTAAATAAAACTCGCAAGTAAGTACTAAAGCAACATCATTTCATAGCTTGCATATAATTTTCATAATACTCATGCCATCATATATAAATCAAAGTTTAAAATAAAACTTTCGCATGCTTTCGTTAGCAGAAGGATTTAGTTCAGAAAAACTCACCTGCCGTCCTTAACTCGAAACTCGCGTCTACTCCTATAATTCGGTCCAAAACCTATAAAACAAGATATGGCTCGATAAATTTCCAATACTTTCTATTTTAACGAAATTTGACCTTAACACCCTCATCCCAACGTCATCTATCCTTTAACCGAACTTAGTCCGCTAAATCTTACTTGACTTACTAAATTGAGTCCTTGGCATAAAATAAAATAAGATTAGATGATCCACCCTTTCAATACAAACCCAACACAAGAAAAGTCTCAAAAAGGAAATGGGTTAGGCCCACTAAAATAACTTACACTAAATAAGAGATAGTTGGGCTTCGGCCCATGCGATGAAACCGGGGACCGGACCCAAATATGGTCGCCCGGTGTTGAAATCTGACCGGGGTCTCCCCCCTTCTAATGCCGATCGGGGCCTCCCCCCCCCCCCCCGACTCGACCGGACTGCCACTCCCCGGTCACCACCTCTCGACCGGGGTCCAATCTCGACTGAAGTCTCTCTCACTCGACCGATATTTAAGGAAAAGGACCCGTGTTTAAAGCGACCGGGGCCAACACAATTCGGTGACTAGAGTCACCTGGTTCTGATATCGAGCGACACCCAAATACATATATCACAGATCACCGATTAAACTCAGTAATACGATAATAATCTAACCCAATAACCCGAATCAAAAGCATAACTCGATTTCAACCAACATTTCATCAATCACAAAGGTAAACTTACAACAATTTCCATTTATCTCAAACCCATAAATCCTCAACTTCAGATTCAATACACAGTCCCCCTCCACAACTACTACTATGATTCAAACATTTATAAATAAAGATTTGAAGTTACAAAATGATTTACCTCAAATGAACTCCAACCACCCTTGAATTCCTTGAAGACTCCACCCTCCCTTCTCGGTCTTTGAAATCGCCAAAGGTTTTTCCAAACAATTTCAGCCGCCACAAACACACACTCACCTTTACCTCTAGGGTTAAATTCTTATTTTCCAGCTTTTCAATCTAGACCCCTTCACTATGGCCTTTCCAATCTTTTACCCCAAACTTTTAAATTCTTTGCTTTTTAACCTAATTATTACAATATCCTCCCCTCAAAAGAATTTTGTCCCCGGAATTCCTTCGTCGAACAAACTGGGATATTGGTTTATCAACATAACGCAGTTTCTCATCTACTCGAATATCGCCCCAAAGGTACCACCACATCTGCTTTCACAAAACATCTTTTTAGATTAAACACATGGAATAAGGAATGATCCCCCCTCAAATCTTCGGTAGATTTAGTTTGTAGGCTACTTCTCCCAACACGCTCGACAGTAGCAACGTCCCAACAAATCCAGGTCTTAACTTCCATTTCTCTCTGAATCGGCCACACCCTACCCATACGAGACTGGTAACTTTACATTTGTCACCGCTTGGGACTAAAGACTCATAATTCTCAATCTAACCAAGATAGTACCATTCGATTAACCAAGTCATTCTGATCAATACCCAGCCACACGTAACCATCAGATTTACCCCTTGATTACAACAACTTCCATAACCAATAAAATTTTACCGGCGCCAACACCACGACAACATGCATCAATGATTACACAATCACTCCACTCACCAACATAACACATCGTCAACCGTAGACATCACCTACATCTCACAGTCACGAGTTTCTTCATCATGCAACTTGCCGTTGCAAGCAACCATTCTTAGTACAACATAAGTCCAACGCAGAAGCTCCTTCTGTTTCGACCCACATTGATCTCAACTCCTCAACATTATCCAAATATCACACGCTAATATACTTCGCCCCGATGTCATCACTTCAACTTCTCACTTATTGGTAAAAACTTCCAAAATTCCAAATCCCTCGTAAACTATCAGTCCCAACTGGCCAAAAATACGACACCTACTTCCATTTCTCATTACCTCCCCAATCACCTGACCAAATGTGCAATACAAACCCAGCTTCACCCGCTCAACACGGATTAATCAAGCCCATACAAACTTTTCCAAATAATTTAACACGGAACAACAGACTCATTTGGAATCCCCTTTACACATTACCAAAACTGGCACTATGGTTCTTTGCTCCGAACACTAAATCCAACCATATCTACCTTCCTCCTTGAAGACCTCAAACCCACTTCTAACAGCCAACTCACTGATTAGTAGTGTGAGCTTTTGGTCAGCTGCACGACTTTGATTAATCACACCCATACCGCACCGAACGCCAAATTCTCTTACTCATATCCACGCTAGGGATTTATAAACTTGCTAACAGAAAAATATAAAAACATACTTCCACATTTTGTGTCACTAGCCAAACTTCTTACTCTTAGATTTCCCACCTTTCCGACATGATATCTTCAGTTTCTTCTTGTTGCAAGACACACCGTGCACCCAATATTACTTACTCCATTCCTCGATGATTCCCAAATGCCCATACCCATTTACATTACTTTGCTTGGGCAACCGACTTTCCACATTTCTTACGCGAGATAGTCAACCCCACTCTTCCAAAGCATTGCCCACTACTCGAAATCGCTACACAATCTTCGCTCTCTACACAGGATTACCCAAACTTCTAGAATCCTTTCACCATGAAGAAATACCTCAACCTACCCACTGATTTCCTATCTACTACACAACCCCCTGAAATAAACAGTTCGACACTTTCAATAGTCATTCTAGGGATATAAGGTAATCCTGCCCCAAAACTTGCCGAAAACCAGAACACACAGTTCCTCTCTTTGATAACCGCCAACCATCATTTGTCAAATAATCTCAACTTGGCAATACTCCAATAACCAAACATTCACACATCTCAAACACATACTCACCACATACAAATCATTCCCCATAGATCTTCGGACAAGGACGTTCATCCGATAACAATGAAACCAGTATTCTACATATCCTCCCGGAAACTCCTTACCACTTTAATGATTTGCACTCCCAGATATGCCATAAGGCATCACCAACTCATGGTTGCAACCACCACTCTACTACCTCATCCTGTAAACAACTGCAAATCTCCACGACCACTTGCCACACATACCAATAATTTCATTTTCTCACTGGTCATAATATTAAAATTTGACTTCAAGGCATTTCACGACCTTGTCTTTCCCGAACCTGCATAAATCGCAAAACTATGATCCTCAAATCCCTCAAAAGATATCACTCCTTGTCGGCTCAACGCGACCTGCTGGAATCAAACTCTAGTAGCCTGAAGATTAAGCATACTACCTCGAAGACTTAAATGCTCAAAGCACGACCCCTCCCAGTTGTGCTATATTTACGAACTTCGCTCCCACATAACCATCAAAACTTCGTCGGTAAAGAACCGCCTGACCGAACTAAAGATCTTCCATTTTTGTAAGATCCACACAATGTTGTCCAACAACGCATTAGGTACACACCTTTTCTGAATAACTCTTCATTTCCTCACGAAACTTCTCAAGACTAACCATAACCACTTCTCTATTTCCAGCATTCCGCCATTCACCACGACAATGGTTACTAATTTCCACGGCAACAGCCGGCGTTGAGATACTTCCACTAAGCCTCCAACAAACAAGGATTCCCAGTGAAATCTACCTCTTCCCCCCGCATCAGCTAACTATTAATAATATCCTTATGACTTCATATTCCACTCCCGATACAACCATTTGCCGACATTCACTTCTCAAGTCTCGGAACCAACGGTAAGCCACTATAGTACCATCATCCTTATGTCATAGGCCAATACTTCCAATAACCACCTCCGTTATTCACCGCCCTCACTTAGAAGAATGTCAATATCAAGTACCTTCTACCCTCTGATCAAGCGACACACTTCCACTCTCAAAACTTTCATCATCCTTAATTGCAACATTTTCCTACGACCTAGAGAGTTCATAGCCTTCATGTATGACGCACAAACATTTAAACTTTTGACACGCTTGCAAATTTAAAGGATATTACGTTATGAAGCAATTTGAATAGACATGACCCTACACCGACTTAGCCATGCACAACGATTTCAATAATCGTTCAACCTCAACTTCATGATAAATTTCTCTTCACCACACCCCAACATCGGTGTTGGCACAATTGAAATCATTTCTGATGAACTTTACCTACAGGTTTATAAAATACTACAGAATTGCTTACACTTAGTGTGTCAACTGACTCTCATCTTTATTGATATGACAACACTAGTCTGTACCACACTCACTTATAAATCACGCGATCAAATGTTGTTTTGGTTCTCATAACAAAAGTTAACTCATTTATAAAGAGATATAATATTTCCTCCACACCAAAAATCAAAATTTATTATCCAATGCCATAAACTTGTCTTTTCAATTCAAACACATATTTACACGCGTCAATACGTTTTCAAAACAACTACTTCGTAAGGCACACACACGCCAAAATATCTGATGTGAAAGATGTGAAAAACCCCAGCAACTTATTTGACACACAATGCATGGGACTCAACGACATTGAAGGCTATTTACTCTACAAGGTCAACTGCTTGCACTCACCACAACTCATCTCAGACTTTCTACTTCAGACCAACCCCTCATGATCCTCACGTTTGCCACTACTTCCAGCACCAACGCTTCCAAACATCCTTGAAGGTCCAGGTACCAGTTACCATCGCAAATACAATTTCGCCAAACTCGCCTCCTCACTTATACCCTCAAACGAACTTACCAACCATACCTTGATTCTATTGATCCTCACTACATATTATCCGTCAACGCTGATATCGTCCCTCAACCACCCTTCAATTAACTACAACTTTAGAAGCCTCGTTTCTATCCTTCGACTCCTGGAATAACACTCTCCTGCTTCTCACTAATCATCATACCACTCTACCAGACCGAAGACTCCCTTGGAGCAAAAGACCACCTCCTAACATCATTCTCCTCCTTAGGGACTCAGGAGGTCCTTTCTCAACGAAATATTTACATCCCGCATGATAAGCATCCTAAACGATATTAACCTTACTACCAAAAACGAACTTCCACCACACGCTAGACTAACTTTATCAATCTATGGATAGAACTCTCTAACCCGAACCACACTCAACAATAGCAATTGAGTATGCCCATGCACCTGTAAATTCATAATGACATTGGCCAGATGCGATTCTGAATTTACCTTACATGAGGGTACTCACTATTGTTATCACGCCTCACAATGATCAAGGTCTTTCTTAAAGGCTTCCTATATCTCAGTTGTGTCCATCTACTACACAGTTTAAGTTTAGGCCCATCCGGTCACCTAAATCCCTTAAACTATGGCTCTGATACCAACTGTAACAACCCAACCTTAAACAACTAGATAGCAACTTAAATCTTAAATAATAAAGCCAAACGACCCAAAACAACATCTAGAATACAAGGTTTGTGGAAGGACAACCTAGTACACAACTGAGAATATGTAAGATCCCACATTGGTTGGGGAGGGGAACGAAAGTTGCCTTATAAGGGATTGGATACCTCCTCTACCAGACGCGTTTTAAAACCGTGAGTCCGGGTGTGTGGACAAAGCGGACAATATCTGGTATGGTTGGCCTGGGATGTTACAGATGGTATCAGAGCCGGGAACCGGACTAATGTGCCAGCGAGGACGCTGGGCTCCCAAGGGGGTGGATTGTAAGATCCCACATTGGTTGGGGAGGGGAACAAAAGTTGCCTTATAAGGGATTGGATACCTCCTCTACCAGACGCGTTTTAAAACCGTGAGTCCGGGTGTGTGGACAAAGCGGACAATATCTGGTACGGTTGGCCTGGGATGTTACAGAATACATTGCCAAGAATCTATAATGGAGGTCCTCTAATTCATCTCCAGCCCGCAACTTCTCTTAAAACGCAACCGCTCCTTCTACTGCCACTCTTCACATGAAAAGGGTTTTAGATTTGAAAAGAGCGAGGGTTAGACCGAAAGGTCTAGTGAGTCCCCTCTTACAACAATTTTTAGCTCATCAAACAAACAATCAAGGATTTATCATAAAATAAACCATTTTCAGCTTCAAAGAAAAACCTTTAACTTTCAGCAACTTCTTCGCTCACACTACCGCCACCCTAAGGTGACAGCGTGTCTGTGACTCACACTGTCCCACCGGCATAAACGGAACACCCCCCCCCCCCAGAATGAGCACAGGCGGGCCACACCCCCCGACTTGAGCCTACAGACTTAGGACCATGTATGCATACATTTCCACTTGGTCAACAATAAGAAAATGTCGTTAACATTTCAATAAAACTCGCAAGTAAGTACTAAAGCAACATCATTTCATAGCTTGCATATAATTTTCATAATACTCATGCCATCATATATAAATCAAAGTTTAAAATAAAACTTTCGCATGCTTTCGTTAGCAGAAGGATTTAGTTCAGAAAAACTCACCTGGCGTCCTTAACTCGAAACTCGGGTCTACTCCTATAATTCGGTCCACCCTTGAATTCCTTGAAGACTCCACCCTTCCTTCTCGGTCTCTGAAATCGCCAAAGGTTTCTCCTCACAATTTCAGCTGCCACAAACACACACTCACCTTTACCTCTAGGGTTAAATTCTTATTTTCCAGCTTTTCAATCTAGACCCCTTTACTATGGCCTTACAAATCTTTTACACCAAACTTTTAAATTCTTTGCTTTTTAACCCGATTATTACAAATGAAAACAAAAATACATAATTTAACTTAATAACCATGTTAATAACATATTATAACAGTTAACAACAAGGGTTGTGGCGTACTGGTTAATGCCCTGGGGGATGTGGTGGAATATCTCATCTGCCTAGAGTATGAATCAAGGTTCTAAATGGCGTGAGGCGTCGTGTGGCGGCGAGGCCAAGCCTCAAGCCTTAGGATCCAAGGCGAAGCCATGGCGTTTTCAAGGCGTGACTTATGGCGTCAAATTTCTAATTCATATATAATATTATATATAAAAACGCATGTTTTGTAATGTTTCTCAATGAGTCAATAGTAATAAGCAAGTTAAATTACTTTATATATTAAAAACTTGCAAATAAGATATTAAAAACGTAAAGAAAAATCAAATATCTCATTACGATAGTTGCGCATTTGGCCATGGCGTGCCATGGGCTTAACGTGGTGTGACACACAAGCCTTGGTGCCATGGCGCGCCATGGCGGTTGTGCGGCGAGTTTTTTAGAACGTTGGTTCAAATCCAGGCGTACACGACAATTATGGCCACTGAGGTTTAATCAGGACTGATGTCTTACAATAATAATTAGCCAATGGATTAGTCTAGGCATAGTCTTAGGACACCTTTTCCAAATATATATATATATATATATATATATATAGGGTCAGGTTCAGGGGAAAACCTCAAAAAACAGAAAACTTAAGAACACTCTGATAGCCCTTCATCTGGACGGTATACACTTGTGCATACAAGTAATTTGTAACATGCACACGTGCATAATGCACTTGTGCATAAAAACCAAAAAAACAACATAATTACCTGTATGCACAAGTGCATACCGTCCAGATGGAAGGCTACCAGAGTGTTCTTCAGTTTTTCGTTTTTTTGAGGTTTTTCCTTGAACCTCCGTCTATATATATATATATATATATATATATATAGAGAGAGAGAGAGAGAGAGAGAGAGAAATTAGGATAATTATCATTTTAAATTGGATAAATACTTAAAATTCTCATTATATCTTTTAGATTTATTTATTTTTTAATTTCAATTATTTTTTAATTTTTTTTTCTAAATATATTTTTAATAAAAAAATCACAATTTTAACCAAATATCACATGTGATATCATTATATGAATATTTATGCATATCACATATCATATTATCACATGTGATAATTGTATATATTTTAGTTAATCATATGTGATTAAGTATACTTCTATTTATAGATAATTTTGTGATGTAAATATTATCACATGTGATTATACGTCATTTATATTCAGACATATATTATCATATGTGATATTTACAAAAATCCACCTAGTGGGATCATATGTGATACATAATAATATATCACATGTTAAACGAAGTTAATCACATGTGATTCAAAACGTAAATCTAAAAAATAGAGAAAAAAATGGTGAAATAAATAATGAATTAGTTATGGATATCACATGTGATATTTGATGAAAATTATGATTTTATCTAGAAAATAACAATATAAGTTTTATAAAAAAATTATGAATTTATTAAAATTAAAAAATAAATAAATTTAAAAGATATTATGAGATTTTTAAAGATTTATCCAATTCAAATTGTAATTATCCTAATTTTTTTAAAACTTATTTATGTTATTTTTTAATTAATAAATTATATGCCTCATATTCCTTCTCACATTCTCGTACATTGACTACCTTCTCGTTTGAACCTGCCCCTATATATATATATATATATATATATATAGACTTAAGTTCGCGTGAGACCAAACAGTTTCCGTGAGACCGGTGAGACCAAGCTTTAAAGTATGAAACTTCACACCAAAAAACTGTGAATGTAAAAAAAATCGAATTTTTCATAGGGAAAACACCGTAAATGTTACGTTAATGGTGTTTTTCGCTGTGAATGTTCATTTTTTTTTTACCTTCACAGCGTCTTCACTGTGAAGGTTCGGATATACCTTCACAGTCTTTTATCTGTGAAGGTTTGATTTTTTTTAACTTGGTTTAGGTTTTTTTACCTTCATAGTGTGATTACATTATGAAGGTTCGAATGTTTTTTATCTTTACAGTGTTTCGGTGTGAAGTTTCATGTTTTAAGGCTTGGTCTCACGCGGTCTCACGGAAACAGCTTGGTCTCACGTGAACCTGACCCTATATATATATATATATATATATATATATATTATAACAGTTAAGAACACATAAATAATGAAGTAAATTACATTTTTGGTCATATTGGTTGCTATTTTGTTTCACTTTTGGTCCCTCTGACTAACTTTAGTTAAAATTGTTAGTTGACTTAATGGTATTTTAGTTCATTTACCTTTTCTTTGTTTTTTTTTTCTTGTTTTAATAGATTATATAGTAAATTACAATTTTTGTCCATATGGTTTGTCTTTTGTCTTTTTCGTCTTTCCTATATTTTTCATTTTATGCCCTTATTATGTTAATTAATTAATTATAAATTTAATAACAATACATTAAAAATACATATTTCATTTTGTAAATTACACCATTAGAAAAGTATTGTCGATATGTTTAGAATAAGTTAAATTATTGAACAATTTTTTTTCGCAATTTATCCGATATATATCTGCAAGTTTGTCTATACTAATCTTTAAAAAAAACTTTTCTATTTTATGTTGTGTTAATAAAAAATATCATTTTTTTCTTATTTATGTAAGAAAAAATCGAAATTTATCTATGTCTATTAATGAAAAAAATGTATGTTTTCATATATTTCATTTAATTAAATGTTTTTTAAAATTTGTATTAAATAAAAAACATTATAATATAATAATTATTATTTTGTCAAAATATAAACTTAAATTTGTCATAAGAAAAATAAATAATCAACTAACAACCACATATTTTCATTATTTTTTTCATTTTCATGAATCAGAATATCAAAAAATAATGAATTACAAGGTAAAATATGCATGATTCATAAGCCTGCATTTTAGATCCAACTAAACAATAAGGTGGCGTTTGGTACGCATATATAATTGGACTGTAGTGAACAAGACAGAACTGGATGAGACAGGAGTAGACAGGACAAATGTTATCTTGTTAATTGGTTATTTATTTTTCATTCCGATAAATTTAAGTTTATAGTTTGAAATAAATCAAATAATAATTATATTATAATGTTTTTTTTATTTGATACACATTTAGTTAAATAAAAAATACGAAAATGATGCATTTTTTATAATAGACATAGATATATTTTGATTTTTTTTCTTATATAAATAAGAAAAAAGGATATATTTTTTCAAACAACTTAAAATAGAAAAAGATTAGTGTAGACAGATTTGAAGATATATATTGAATACATTGCGTAATTTTTTTAAAATATTCAATAATTAACCTTTTTAAAGATATCGACAACACTTACTAATGGTGTAATTTACAAAATGAAATATGTATTGTTAATGTATTGTTAAAAATTATTATTAGATAATTAATATAATAAGGGTATAAAATGAAAAATGTAGGAAAGATAAAAAAATGAAAAAACAAACAAACAAACCATAAGGACTAAAATTGTAATTTACTATATACTCTAATAAAAAAAGGTAGATGGACTAAAATACCCTTAAATTAACTCATTATTTTAATTAGAGTTAGTCATAGGGACCAAAAGTGAAATAAAATGGCAATCACAATGACCAAAAATGTAATTAGTTTGAAAGAGAGACCAAAGTTGATAGTGAATGACAATCAGGACAAAAAACGTAATTTACTCTAAATAAGGTAAAGAAAAGTTAGGGATCCACCACTGGTCACTACAACAAAACTGGCTTTATAGGATACCTAAAATGTATAAGCGTCCTAATAGTATATTTTATACAATTTAAGTTTATACGACCAAACTATAAAACTTCTATCTAAGAGTGTTACAATAGGTTTATAGAATGATTTTGGATGTTTTAACAACTTTTTTTGGATGTTTTTAAAATAAAATGTCGTAGTAATTATATTAGATTTCATGTTTTTTAATGGTTGGAGAAGATGAAGATATATTTTTAGGAAAATTAATAATTAAAAAAAAAGGAAAAAAAAAGATAAAATAGTGATAAATGGCCAAAATGCCCTTGAGATAACTTGGGTTAATGAATTTTGTTAGGAGGGATTCAATAGGTGCAAAAATGTAAACCACAAATCCCATCTTTGTATTTATTTTGATTTTAGGACAGGTGGGTAAAAGGTGTGACCAAAGGGACCAAATTTGTAATTGACTCAAAATTAGAGTAAATTACATTCTGGTCCATGTGGTTTATATGAAATCACGTTGTGCGTACCCCAATTGAAATAAGGATGGAAAAGGTCGTTGTGGATTACATTTTTCACACACCTTGGATCCTTTGCCCTAATTCCGTTAAGTTTTTCTTACTTAAGTAGGTAAAGTCGTGCGGGGGTGGGGGGATCTCTTTTCTCCATGACCATCTTGCCTCCCCCATCGTCATCTTTGTCTGAAGAAGGGAACACGGGATGATCTCTACCCTTTTTGGGTTTTTTAAATTAGATTTTTGATTAAGGGTTTATTTGGGATTACGATTTTAGGGTTTATTTGGGTTTTTGATTTTGGTTCTTGACTTAAGGGTTTGAGTTTTGGTGTTTGAAAATTTATACAATGATATTTTATGAATTTATACAATAATGTTGTTCATGTTTAATTTTTCTTGGTGATGGTGAGAGGTGGGTAGCAACCAATGTTTTAAAATCCGGGTCAACCCGGCCGGTTCAACCGGTTAAACCGGGAACCGGTCGAGAGACCGGGTCAACTATCATCGGGTTTTGGGGGATTTATGAACCGGATCGAACCGTCGGGTTTTTGAGAGAACCGGTTGAACCGGTATGATTGAACCGGTAAAAACCCGGGTTGACCCGGTTAAAAAAATAATTTTTTTATATTTGTGTTTTTTATGTTTTTAGATTGATATAAAATTTGTTGTTATGTGTTTTTTTTAATGTTTTTGGATTGATGTAAACTTTTTGTTATGTGTATTTTTAATGTTTTAACTTGTGGACATCAAATTCTTGGTTTTATATATATACATATATAGAGGGAGGATCATGCGATTCAGAACTGGATAGGTTCCGATTCAGAACTGGATAGGTTGACTCGGTTACGGTTGCCGTCGGGCGGAGCCATAATCGGATCTATACGTCTCTCCCTTCTCGGGCGGTGGCCGTTGTTGAGTTGGGCGAGGACTTGGGTGACAGCCGTCATCAGATTGCCTAGAGATGCGGTAATGGCCGCAATCATCTCGATTAAATCTGCTTTGGTGGACGGTTGTTGATCTGCCATGGTTAGTGAAAAGGACAGGCGAATCCTGCTCTGATATCAACTGATGCAGCGTAGGTTTGCGGAAGGATCGACAAGCGTCAAAACCCTTTAACGGTTGAGAATTACGACGCGTAAAACTCAGATTCAAGAGAAAACTCTCTAAAAAGATGAACTTTTATTGATTAAAACTTGATAAACAATTAAACCTAATAGTCGTATTTATAATCTAAAATTAAAGATAACTATGGAAAAAAATCTATCCTAATTTAGAAAAAGGAAATAAGGTAAAGGAAAATAAATAAATCTATCCTAATTTAGAAAAAGGAAATAATTAATAAAAGGAAACTAAATAATAATCCTAAACTAATTAAGAAACAAAATAATCAAATAAACAAATAAACGCAATTCGTTCGGGACCCGTTAGGACACGCCATCGACCCGGCACGCAACCCATGCCGCGGGAGAAGTCGCGTAAGAGACTGGTTTTCCGTTTCCAATTCATAATTACGAGCTTCTTTTGAGCTCCTTTTCTACTCTTCCAAATATAGAAAAAATATCTTGATAGCTCTCGAATCCTCCCTGTATCACCTTTAAGGTAAATTAAATGCCCGTAAAGTTGACCGGCGTGTTTTTATCCTAATTCCATCTTTCCGAGAGATTTTTAAAGTTTTTTAGTTGATTTTAAGATATTTTTAAATTTTTTATCAATTTCGAGAGACATTTTCGTTTTTTATTAATTTTTAAAATTTGTTTATTGATATCCAAGATTCTTTTTTGCTTAGTGGGACCGGACAAAAATTTACCCGAAAAACTATAGGGTAAATTTATCCATACCCCCTTACAGCATCATTCCCCATCACATGAAAAAAAAAATAAGATCATCATTCCCTCTCACATAAGGGGATAGCCTTAACAACACCCAAAACTATAATAGAAAGTTAAAAAAAAAAATTAACCTAGGAAAAAGAAAATATTTTTTAATGCCATCCCCCACACTTTACAAATTAGAACCCCCCCCCCCCCCAATTGAATATATATGTATATGTATGTATACACCTCCACTACCATTGCTAGTTGCTATCAATGTTTTAAAAACCGTTTTTTTGGTTGACCCGGTGTGGTGACCGGGTCACGGTTCAACCGGTTGACCCGGTTTCAAAAGTTTTATGTATTTTTCATAAGAGGAGGAGGAAGTAGAGCCAAATTACCCGAGAAGAAACGACCACGAGTACCGGATGAAAGCGGACATCCCGTTTTTCTATGGAACTATGGGGGTAGAAGAATTCCTCGATTGGCAAATTGAAGTGGATCGATTTTTCGATATCATGGAGATTCCCGAAAGCAAACAAATAAAGATGGTTGCTTTCCGTCTTAAAAGCACTGCCGCCATTTGGTGGGATAAACTCATAGTACAAAGACAACGGCAACGAAAAGGACCAGTGCGATCATGGAGAAGAATGAAACAACTCATGGTAGAACGTTTCCTGCTGGAATATTATGAACAGATCCTTAAGAAAATCCATCCCGAACCCGACAATGGCAACTCTTGGAGAAAGGATACGCACGAGAAATCAACAATGGTTTTGGGCGACAACAACTACGATCATATTATATCATCAGTTTCTACTCTCGTTAAACAACCACCCATTCCGGAAGAGTCACCCGAAAGAGGCGAAGTCTTGCCGGACAAATTCGAAGAGAAAATCATCCCTATCGTGATCGAGCCACAACAAGAAATCTTGACCAAGACCAAGGTGTTCGAACCAAATCTCGGACCGTCCACTAAAGAAACCGAAAGTGAACCGATTAAGGACAATCTAGAGCTAACGAAACTTTGGTCACAAGAAGTCAAGAAGGTTTAGCCCGAATATGATACTTCCATTATTCCAACACCTAAGGTACCGAATCAAATCGAAAAAGTTCCTACTAAAAATTTTGTCGTTTCTTACCCTTTCGAGTTAGATAAAGTATCTCTTGTGTGGAGGCAATCCAAAGGCCAAGTTGTGGGTTCAAAGAGAATTTTCTACACAAGTGATTTGGTAAAATATCGAAACCCCAAGGAGTCTAATGAAGTCGTTTTTTATGTGAACTCGAGGGCGAGTTCTTTTCAAGTGAGGGTGACTGATACAGGGAGGATTCGAGAGCTATCAAGATATTTTTTCTATATTTGGAAGAGTAGAAAAGGAGCTCAAAAAAAGCTCGTAATTATGAATTGGAAACGGAAAACCAGTCTCTTACGCGACTTCTCCCGCGGCATGGGTCGCGTGCCGGGTCGAGGGCGTGTCCTAACGGGTTCCGAACGAATTGCATTTATTTGTTTATTTGATTATTTTGTTTCTTAATTAGTTTAGGATTATTATTTAGTTTCCTTTTATTAATTATTTCCTTTTTCTAAATTAGGATAGATTTTTTTCCATAGTTATCTTTAATTTTAGATTATAAATAGGACTATTAGGTTTAATTGTTTATCAAGTTTTAATCAATAAAAGTTCATCTTTTTAGAGAGTTTTCTCTTGAATCTGAGTTTTACGCGTCGTAATTCTCAACCGATAAAGGGTTTTGACGCTTGTCGATCCTTCCGCAAACCTACGCTGCGTCAAAAGGTGTCCTGAATAGACCAAAATTATGGATCCACCATTGCTTGGAGATGGTATGAGAACGATGAAGTCTCGTAAGACGGTGAGATCGAGGGAACAAGAATGAAGAGACCAATGGTGTTATAAAATCTGGAATGAAGGACCCAAGGAATGTATAAAAATATAAACCATGTGAACGTTTTTATAATTATTTCTTTAAGGTATGTATAATGTGATTTTATGTAAACAACATGGAACAAGAATGCAATTTACTCTTAAAATTATGGCCTTTTATCTTGAATCTATTGAGAAATTGCAAAAAGCCCCCCAAGATTTGTGAACCTTAATAAAAAGGTCCCTAAAACTAGCTTCTTTATACATTTTAGTCATTGACCATATATATTCATGGAAGTGAGATTTGTATAGCGACATAAAAATGAAAATAAAGAATCTTGGAAATAATTTGAGATACATCATACTTCTATCATTGCATTATAAAAAAACGAGATTGATTGTGTGTGAGTTTAATTATTACATTTGCCATATATATATATATGGGTGGTTTATTTTGCAACCCAGTAAAAGGTTATAACCCCGTACAACACTCATCTAAACCATTTATTTAGCCCATTCATTATGGACTGTATCAATGATTACTGGTTTCATGCTATAATCTTACCTACAATGCACACTATTTCATTAAATGCATACACTAACATGTAATGCATATTATTTCATGAGAGTACCACCTTCATCCGATACATCACATTAATCGTTATGTGTATCGACATCTGCTGCAGAAATTCGACAAAATCAAGTAAAGTCAATTAGAGAATCAATAAGAATCCAAATAAAAATGGGCTAAATGAATGGTTTGGATGAGGGTTGCACGAGCTGTAACTCTTTTCAGGGTTGCAAAATAATTGTGACATATATGGGGGTGCGATCAAATGAAAACCACTATAATTTTGAAAACCGTGGAAATCCTCGATTTCATTGGTTAAGTTAATGAAATTGTTTCATATAATTCTTTTATTGATGAAATTGTTGCATATATTTGTGTTTTTTATGTAAAAATGAAAAAGTTTCATTAAACTGCGAAAATACATGAAACAATTTCATCAGAATGAGAAAAATAGATGAAACTACATAAAAAACACAAATATATGAAACAATTTCGTTAATAAAATAATTATATGAAACAACTTGATTATATTAAACAACTTTATGAAACAATTTCATTAATTTAACCAATTAAATTGACGATTTCCAAAGTTTCCAATCTAATATGGTTTCCAATTGAAACCACCTCTACCTCTCTCTCTCTCTCTCTCTCTTATATATATATATATCACTACTAAATAAAAGACTATTTTCGACGGATTTTTCCGTCGGAAATTTTCGGCGGATTTCCGACGGAAGTCAAACGGGTCAACCCACTTTGACTTTCGCCGGAAATCCGCCGAAAATCCGCCGGAATTTTTTTTTAATTTAATTTTATTAAAAAAATCAATTATTTTCGGCGGATTTCCGACGGAATATAATTTTTTTAATTTTTTTTCTTATTAATTATAATTAATTAACTATTTTCGGCGGATTTTAATTAATTAATTTAATTAATTAAAATCCGCCGAAAATCCGCCGAAAATCTTATAAAATTTTCGGCGGATTTTCAGCAGATATTCTATATTATTTAAAAAAAATAAAAAAATAAAATCCGCCGAAAATAGTTAATTAATTATTATTTTTAAATGAATTAAAAAAATAAAAATCCGTCGGAAAATTTATAACATTTCCGGCGAATATTCTATATTATTTAAAAAAATAAAACCCGCCGAAAATAGTTAATTTTCGGATCGGGTTGGGCTTTAACGTTCCTAGTTGGGCTTCAACGGATCCAGTTGGGCTTTAATGTACCCGATTGGGCTTTAATTGATCCAGTATGACTTTAATGGATTCGGTTGGGCTTTAATGGATCCGATTGGGTTTTTAATGGATCTTGTTGGGCTTTAACGTATCCAGTTGGCTTTAACATACCCATTTGGGCTTTAACCCACCTAGTTGGGCTTTAATGGATACAAATGAGCTTTAAGGGATTTAGTTGGGCTTTAACTACATAGTTGGGCTTTAATGGATCCGGTTAGGCTTTAACGTATCCAGTTGGGATTTAACAGGTCTAGATGGGCTTTAATGGATCCGGTTAGGCTTTAACGTATCCAGTTGGGATTTAACAGGTCTAGATGGGCTTTAATGGATCCGGTTGGGCTTCAACATATCCAGTTGGCTTTAACGGATCTAGATGAGCTTTAACGTACTTAGTTGGGCTTTACCGTACCCCATTGGTTTTTAATGGATCCAACTGGGCTTTAATGGATTCGGTTGGGGTTTAATGTATCCAATTGGGCTTTAATGGATGAAGTTGGGCTTTAACGTTCCTAGCTGGGCTTCAATAGATCTAGTTTGGCTTTAATGGGTACATTTGAGCTTTAGTGGATTCGGCTGGGCTTTAACGTACCCGGTTGGGCTTTAATGGATATAGTTGGGCTTTAACGTACTTAGTTGGGTTTTAACGTACCCAGTTGGGCTTTAACGTACCCAGTTGGGCTTTAACGTACACAGTTGGGCTTTAACATACACAATTGATTTTAACGGATCAGTTGGTCTTTAATGGATACGGTCGAGCTTTAACAGATCCAGTTGAACTTTAATGGGTTCGGTTGGGCTTTAATGGATCCGATTAGGCTTTTAATGGATCTTGTTGGGCTTTAACGGATATAGTTGGGTTTTAACATACCTAGTTGGGCTTTGACGTACCCTGTTGGGCTTTAACAGATCCAACTAGTATTTAAAGGATTCAGTTAGTCTTTAAAAGATCCAATTAGTCTTTAAAGGATCTAGTTGAGCTTTAATGGATACAGTTGGGTTTTAACGTACATAGTTGGGCTTTAACGGATCCAGTTGGGCCTTAATGGATCCAGTTGTGCTTTAACGTACCCAGTTTGGCTTTAATCTATACAGTTGATCATTAAGGGATTTAGTTGGGCTTTAACTACACAGTTGGGCTTTAAAGTACCTTGTTGGGCTTTAATGGATTCGGTTGAGCTTTAATGGATCGAGTTGGCTTTAACGTATCCAGTTGGCTTTAACGGATCCGGTTGGGCTTTAACGTTCCTAGTTGGGCTTCAACCCACCTAGTTGGGCTTTAATGGATACAAATGAGGTTTAAGGGATTTAGTTGGGCTTTAATGGATCCAATATGGCTTCAACAGATCCAGTATGGCTTTAACGTATCCAGTTGGCTTTAATATACCCATTTGGGATTTAACCCACCTAGTTGGGCTTTAATGGATACAAATGAGCTTTAAGGGATTTAGTTGGGCTTTAACTACATAGTTGGCTTTAATGGATACAGTTGATCTTTAAGGGATTTAGTTGGATTGATGTAATTTTTTTTAATGTTTTTGGATTGATGTAATTTTTTTTAATGTTTTTGGATTGATGTAATTTTTTTTGTTACGTGTATTTTTATTGTTTTAACTTGTGGACATTAAATTATTGGTTTTTAAAAAATTGTTTTTATTTACTCCTAAAATGAAAAGAATTGGTAGGAAAATGAAAAATTGAATTTCCCTCTCTAATTGTGAAAACAAGACAAAGGATAAATAAACCCTAAAAAAACTCACGCCCCTCTCTCTCTCGTCGCTCTCCCTCTCATCGCTCTCCCTGTCCACCGAGCTCTCTCTCCCGTCAACATCGCTCTCTCTCACGTCGCTCTCGTTGTCTCTCATCGGCGCTCTCGCTCTCTCTCTACAGGTATCTCTCTCGTATTCTCTGGTTCGATGTATATATTTCGATTTCTCAAAAACGATTTGGGCATACAGATTTGAAAAATCGATTTCTGAAAGTCAGTGCACTTGTGTGTGTGTGTGTCGATTTCTGAAAGTTTCTGTATAGAGGAGAAGAGGATGTTGCTTAAAGAGCTTTTTTATTTTGGTTTTGATGAGGAGAAGTGGAGTCACAGTGAATTTTCTTGATATCTTTCTTGAGTTGCCAATAATCAACAAAGGCTTCTTTCTATTCTGGGACTAGCTGACCCTCAAATTGCTTAGAGAATTTCACCATCTTCGATCAATTCCTAGCTAGCTTTCTTTAACCCAACTCAAAGAGCTAACTAGGTGTGAGTTTAAGCACTTATGAGTTGAGATGAGAGTGTCTAATTGAAGCCTATGAACACATTATTTATGGACAAATGAAAATGGTGTAATGAAAAAGGGGCAACTTTGAATGATGTGGCTCGTACCGATTCTCAGGTGCAACACATTCTAAAATATCCTGTGTTCTTTTTTTTTCTTTTATCCTATGCTGCCGGTCAACTTGATGCGGGAGAGGCATGAGTGCAGTTCGATCTTGTGGTGTATTCCTTTGTAGTGAGTAGGGCCTCTTTCTCGTTGATCAGTTCGCCTCCGCTCTATTGAAAGGTCTCCATTCCTACGGCGGTTTTGTCAATGAACCTGTGGATAAGTAGGCCTTTCTTGCAGACCGATCTTCTGCCGAGTTCCTTCCTTCGTAGTCAAATCTGATGATACGCTTTGGCGATGTTACCTACCAAATAAAAGGCCTGCTAGGTGATCGAAATCGCTCAGGGAAGCTCGTCCTCTTATTGTTTGTGTCAATACTCAACTTCGTCAGTCTGGTTGAACAGCCTCCCAATGAGAGCGAGCCAAGACTTTGCTTGCTGTTTGTGTTTGTCCGCCACGACTGCTCAACCAACTGCTAAATCATGGGTTCGAATCCCATTTCCTCCGGAAACAACACTTGGCAACCCGATATTTAAGGAAGCACAACTAACCTAAGCGGGGGCAGAATCAATGACCCAAGGTTTGGGAGTCAAGGAACTGGAAGACAGACACGCGGTGGACTGACCTCTTTAGGCAAGAGAGGCAGTAGGAAGAGAGCCATTAGAAAGAAATTCAAAATGTTCCTGATGGAGCCATGGGTAGCTAAAGTGTCTGCACTTTGATTCCCTTCCCTGTAGATATGAGAGATGGACATGGAAGGAAGTAAGAAAGTTTTGAAAGATTTGATCATATAAGGGACTGTCCAAGGGACTGCACCTCCACAGATGCTATCAAAAATGATTTTTTTTTCACTCTCCACTGCTACTTTGGAGTAGCCTAATCTGTAACAAAGCATCAGACCAAAAAGGGGAGCTCTGGCTTCTGCAAATGTGTTGGTACCTGGGCCATAAAAGGTAGAAAAAGCAACCAAAGCGGAGCCCTTATAGTCCCTAATAATGCCACCACCTGCTGCCATGCCATTCCTTGAAGAACCATCTGTGTTCAACTTCAAAATACCAAAAGGAGGAGGAGCCCATTTGATCCATTTTCCTTTAGGAATATTAGGGGAGACCATAGGGATATGCATTACTTGGAAACAAATAGAATCATGAAAACCAGAAGAATGAGTGGGATAATCAAGCTGCAATAAATCCTTACACCAGTGCTTGACTTTATTGATAA
>CM042059.1:6465000-6472500 GCA_023525745.1 Arctium lappa
CCCTGGGAACCGGGGCCTGGCTATCCTTCGTTTGCGGTCGACGTTCCGGCAAAGTGTGTCCGTCGACAGCTGAATGTTTCGATCTGGTTCGATTCATGGTCTCATCTTATAATACCTAAGGAGCTAATGAAAGTCTTTTAGTCAAATTAAACTGTCTCAATTCCCCGGCAATCGCACCAAAAAATCGACTTCCTTTTTTATTTCCTTCTTGATCAATGACAACTAAAGCATTGTAATCATATCCTAAAAGGCCCTATTCTATAAAGCACAGGTATTTACTAGGACTGCTACGTGGGGTAAGCTAGCGAAGTTCTTTCTTTCACGGTGCCTATCTCTATTCTTAAACAACCTCTACCGTCCGGTCGAGTCAGCTTCGCTCCTTTATTCGTACATCTCTTTCTCGAATGGAAATTTCCCAATAGTCAAGGTAGGACGAAGAATAACATTAGTGGGTATAAGGAGAAGCAGTAGGAGAAGGAGTGTAATCAATATTGAATGAAGTTTATGTAGACTGAAAGCTTAGTAAACTAGCCCAATAGGCTATTCATGTAACTAGTTAAAGAAGAGAAGAGCTAGCACGAATCGTCTTTGCAGCGTAAACTCCTGCTAAATGAATGTCTTTGCTTTGAAAGTCTTTCTGTTCCTGATTCAACTCCTTCATGCCATTGATTGATGCAAGTCTTTTTCCTTGTGTAAGAGATATTCCATCAAGTAAGTTTATAGAGACTGAAAGCTGCCTAAACTGGATCAATATTCAGCCAATCCCTTGCAGCTTTATCTCACTTCTACTTCTCGTGGGGCATTGCGATAGGAAGGAATGCCCAGTATACTACTTGAGCCGAGTGATCACAGGTCCGGGGACAAGGTACTCAGTTGTGGAAGGGCACTGCCTCACATTAGTCTTTGTTACTCAGAAGTTGCGTCACTACTTTATGTCCTTCACAGTTCATATTGTGACAAGATGTGACCCAATCAAACACTTAATGTCTCGAGCTATACTATACTCATAGGGAGAGATGCTCGGCGGTTCCTCACTCTAGCAGGCTATGACATGAAATGTGTAACTCCCAACGCAATTAAAAGTAAAGCCTTAGTTGATTTGCTTGCCCATTTCCCGAGTGGAGAATATGAATATGCACCTCCATCAGAGCAGAACTCTCAGCTGCAGTATTGGAGGAAGCCAACAAATTTAAGAAAACTTTCCTCCAATGTCAATTCTACCCATGTTCAGCAGAATGTGCCTTAGAGCATTATATTATGAAGACTGGAGAAAGCCCTATATTGTATTGATTTTCTGGATCACAAAATCCTCCCCTCTGAAACAAAAGATGTAGTTGGAATAAAGAAAAGGGCATTTCGCTTCTTTGCTAAGCAAGGAGAACTTTACAGGAAGGGCTATAATGGCCATCCTCCCCATCCCTCGAGAGGATGTGCAGCAGGTTCTCGAGGAAGCCCACGCCCCAGGACATATTGGCGGCACAAAGATATATGATCACCTGATGACCCCGGGGTACTATTGGCCAACTATGGAGATAGATTCAGCAACATTTGTTAAGAGGTGCAAGGTTTGTCAACTACATGGCAACCTCATACATGCTCCAGCCGTGGAACTCCCTACCCATTTAAAACTTGCGCCCTCGATTTCATCGGGAAAATAACCACTCCCTCGAGGGGCAAATTTTTCATTTTAGTAGCAACAGAGTTGTTCACCAAATGGGCGGAAGCAGTTTCACTACGCCGAGACAACTCTCCTTCAAGTTGAGCCAATGCACTTGTAGCTTTCTCGAGCGCTGCTGAAGTCTGGGCGTACTCCTCGAGATGATGGGTATCAAATCTTGCCTTGGTCACTGCACCCAGCCTGGCATGAACCCATCTCAGATCAAACCCAAAGCACCCCTCCATATCTCGAACGTCCTTCTGAATGTCTTCAAAGACATCAGCTGGTACCTCCCCCATTACATAAGAAAAAAGTTTGAAGATTATTGGGAAAAGCATGTCTACCGCGTATCCTCGAAGTTCTCTTCTCTGGGGGTTGGAAAAAGTTTAAGGGTAAGCTGTCCAGATGGATTCCATAAGGATGGACGTGGTGCGTTGAACACTAAGGCCTCTCCACTCGACGTAATCAGGATTTCTACTCAAACCTAACTAAGCCCTGAGGACACCTTCTGCTCGGAGGGCACAATCCAGCATTTCTTACAAAGTCTTACAACGGATGTGAGCTTAACAACCCTCGTGCCATGCCCAAGCCCTTACCTTCACCCTATACCGAAAGATATTAGTTCATTGATCAACTACCACTTGATCCCCTAGGTAAAGGAATTTCTCTAAGGTGCCAAAGAGTCCCTTCCTAATAAGTAGGGCTTTGCTGGTCTTGCAAGCATTCATCTACGTTTGCTCGCAAAACTGCTAAGGTTAAGATAGCCAATCCCGTTTTGTTTCGGCAGAAACGAATCAATTTCGAACAGTGTATTATAGTCGACGGGCCTCTAGCGACGATCGGACCCAGATAATCAATGTATTCATCGTGCCCCCCCTGGGTTCGGTGAAAGAATTTAGATTTCCCGATGAGTTAGCCTGCTGGGACTTTGCTAGAAAAGGGATTAGCGGCTTAATGCATGGATTTGAGCTGTGAAAGGCCTTGTAAGGTGCCTTGCTCATGCCTTCCCGCCTTACTATGTCAAAGAGCCAAAAATGCACTCAATGAAGGCCACGATCGATAGTAGGGGTTTCTCTCTCAATTAACAAGCCCAGGGATCACAGACGAGATCTAACCTAGTGGTTTCGCTTTAATTCATTAACTATACGAAGATCTTATTTCTTACCTACTAGATCGATTGAAAGAAGCCTTCGGGTTACAGTCAACTCATAAAATACTCTCCTAAGGGGATATTATTTCTATCCATAAACAGAAAGGGGAGAGATTCCTGCTTGCCTACTTCGCGGATCGAAGGGGGAAGACCTATTCAAAAAAAAAAAACAGACAAGAGAAGAGATCAAGATGACTACCAAATTCATACCAGAATCATTGATTGTACTAGCTTAAAATCAAGACCACAATGAGAGACATTCGATCGATCCCAGAATTAGCTCTATCCCACCTCCAATGAGATGTTTTAAGCATATGGGTTAGTGGCAGTTGAATGAAACTAGAAAGAGTGGCAGTTAGATCCTTGAAGGGAAAGGACTTGGCTTCATCTCCCACACCGGTTAGCAACCGAGATAAGAGTGAAACTAAAGCGGGAAGGAGATGAGGATCCGGATTCTATATTATATTCCTTTTCTTTTTAGTTTGAGTGAACACCCGGTAGCCAATCGATCAGGACTAGGAGCTGCACCAAGACAGATTAGTTCGCCTTCGGGTTCTTAAGAAGAAAAAGAAGATCCCGGAGTTCTCTTTCTAGGTTGAGGAGATTGCTTTGACTTTCTTGTTAACCCTACCCGAAAGAGAGTGAGTGGTGGATTCAGAGAAAAGCTATTCTTCTTAGCAGTTTCACAAGTGAATGGAATGATTCTTCCCCCGAGGGTGACTTCACTACCTGGGTCCTCATCTCTTGAACTCGTTCTGGCAGCTAGTTTAATGGAACCGGCATCTCATCTAGTCTAGATCGATTCCCTAAGAGCTTCTTCTCTAGCAGGCGATTTGGCCCATTTTCTCTTTCCTGGTAATAAGGAAAGGCCTTTCCCTATCACGACCGCCTTCCTTTATTCGGAATTCATTCGTCTCAAAAGAAAGAGCTAGCGAACCACACCAATTCCATTCCAATTATCTCTGACAGAGCAGGATAGCTGCCATCAACCCTTTAGAGCGAGGGCCCTCCGAGACCAGAAGGAATAAGAGCCTTTATGCCTTGAGCCTTGAGCGAAATCATTGACCTTGCGCCTGGTTTGATTAGGACATTGCCGCATTTCATCTCAAAGAGGATCTAACTCTTTCTTTCCGGCTTAGCCAAACTACTTGGCTCGGATCAATTCACTCTTTCTTTATCGCAAGCAAATAGCCAAAGAGCTGATGAAGAGAACCGTCTTCTCTTATTCCTGAAAACATCTTCAGAGCAGTTATTACAAAAAGACTAGCATCTCTAACAGGAAAAGCAAGCAAAGACCTCCCCTTTGGTTTGGTGGCCTCCTTCCTTGATAAGAGTGAAAGCAGAATCAGAATCAAACTCTTGGACGTGGGATCTTGCCTAAATAAATTTCCATTGAGTGGGGTAAGTCTCAAAAAGCATTTCACCGGCACTAAGCCCTTCTCCCCTTACTCCAAGAGCCGAAACAGCCTCTATTCCTTCAACAGCAGTTAGGCCTTTTTCTAATCCTACAGCCCTTCTCCCAAGAGTTTCAGAAAAGGCTACCGACTTGGCCTACTTTGACTACGCTATTCTTCTCATTTCGAAAGAAGAAGAAGTAGCCCCGCCGACGACAACAGATTCAATAGCTGGGGATCTTGCTAAGAATGAAACTCCTAACCTTAAATCATAGAACCGGGGATGATTTCCAAGAATCCGAAGTTGGAGCGGGGAAAAAATCCCCAGTAGGTAGGGAAGCTGCCCATCCGTTATAGTTGCTTCAGAAAGATAAATTGGAAGGTTGGGCGATCTCCTATCCTGTCCGGTCGTTGTGGCAAGCGAATCTATTGAGAGATATATTGAGCCGGTAAGCGGGGTTGACTTGCCGAATAGTGATATGATGTCACGAAAAACGGCTGCTCATTTCGTATCTTGAAGAAAGTCAAGCAGGAATAGATGGCCTGCCCCTAGCTCTAACTAATATCTCTACTTTGATAGCGTGGGAGTGCTTTCATTCCCTGCCACCCGCTTCTATAACTGGCTATTCCTTATCGGCATCTCAAGACAAAATCTTTCATGATCCATCCCGGAATTGGATAGAGAATAGTTGGGATATTCAACAGGGAGGGAACAGAAGGGGATGACATCAGAAGTAGGATCGTCGAACGGTCTTCTGGCTCCGTGGCTCCTGACCTTGGAAGATGGGATTCCGAGACCAGGACCTCATAACTTCCGCTCGTTGCATACCTTGATCCACTACTGTACGAATAGCATTTCCCGCTGCAGTTTGAGCAGCAAATGGTGTCCCTCTTCTTGTACCCCAGAATCCACAAGTACCGGCGGAGGCCCAATAAACCACCCGACCCCTTACATCTGTAACAGTCACAATGGTATTGTTGAAGCTTGCTTGAACATGAATAAGTCCTTTTGGTATTCTACGTGCACTCTTGCGTGAACCAAGACGTCCATTCTTACGTGAACCAGTTTATTTTTTTTCTTTAATTCCGGGTAAAACCTCCTTGAAGTATCAACAAATGGGGGAGGAGTGAGATTATACAACCCGCCCTTTCTCTTTTTTTCACAAATAGTATATTTAGGATCTAATTCGGATATCAGAAGGATTACCATATATAACACAAAATTTATCCGCCGATTCCTTCGAATCTAGCCTCCCGGTCTGTCATTATACCTCGAGAAGTATAAAAAATTACAATCCCCATCCCGCCTAAAATTTGAAGAATTCGTTGATAGTTAGAATAGATTCGTAGACCAGGTCGACTGATCCGTTTTCAATTTTGAAAAGTTCTGTTAGGTTCTTAGTAGCAATCGGCGACCTTTTTTTCTTTTACTTCACAGAGCTTTTCGTCTCCTTGATAGCTGGAAGTTCTCCAAAAGTATGAAAAGCTGGAGGACTTTGTACCATCCATTCCGGTGTGGTTGGATTTTGTTCAACATCCCAAGGACTTGGAGCACATCTTTTGTTCTTTCCACTGCTTAAAGTGATTGCTACGACCACGAAGAAACAACAAATCCCAACTACAGATATATAAGAGCCAGAACTGCTAAGGGCATTCCATCCAGCGTAAGCATCTGGATAATCTGAAATGCGACGCGGCATACCCGAAAGCCCTAAGAAATGCATGGGAAAGAAGGTCGGATTAACCCCGAAAAAAGTGATCCAAAAATGGATTTGACCTAAAGTTTCAGGATATGTTCGACCAAAGATTTTACCTACCCAATAGTGAAATCCTACAAATAAAGCAAAAACGGCTCCCATAGAAAGTACATAATGGAAATGTGCAACCACATAATAAGTGTCATGTAGAGCAATGTCTAGCCCAGAATTAGCTAGGACTATTCCAGTGAGTCCTCCTGCGGTGAACAAAAAGATGAACCCTACAGCAAATAACATGGGTGTTTTGTATTGTATCGAACCCCCCCACATGGTAGCGATCCAACTAAGGATTTTGATTCCAGTAGGGACAGCTATGATCATGGTAGCTGCGGTGAAGTAGGCACGGGTATCAACGTCTAAGCCCACAGTAAACATATGATGAGCCCAAACAAGAGATCCAGGAACACCTATACTGATCATGGCATAAACCATGCCTAGATACCCGAAGACCGGTTTTCCCGAAAAAGTAGAAACGATATGACTTATGATACCGGATCCAGGCAGAATGGGAATATACACCTCTGGATGACCGAAGAACCGAAAGAGATGCTGGTATAATATGGGGTCTCCCCCTCCAGCGGGATCAGAAAAGGTTGTATTAAAGTTTTGATCGGTTAATAACATGGTAATTGCCCCTGCCAGTACCAGAAGTGATAATAAAAGTGGGAATGCTGTCACTAGAACGGACCACACAAATAGGGGTGATCTATGCATAGTCATTCCAGGTCCACGCATGTTGGAGATAGTTGTTATAAAATTGATAGAACCTAAAATGGATGAAATACCAAATAGATGAGGACTAGAAATTGCTGAATCAACTGCTCCTCCAGAATGGCTGGTAATACCACTTAAGGGCGGATAGACCGTCCACCCAGTCCCGCTACCCACTTCTACTAAGGCTGAGCTTAATAGGAGCAAGAGACTTGGGGGTAACAACCAGAATGAAATATTATTTAATCGTGGAAATGCCATGTCAGGTGCACCTATCCGAATTGGAACAAACCAATTCCCAAATCCACCTATCATCGCAGGCATAACCATAAAAAAGATCATTAAAAAAGCGTGAGCCGTTATTAAAACATTATAAAGTTGATGATTTCCACCAAGAATTTGGTCGTCGGGTCGTGCTAATTCCATACGAATCAGTACTGAAAAGCATGTGCCCATCACTCCAGCAATGGCACCAAAGATGAAATAGAGAGTCCCTATATCCTTGTGGTTAGTGGAGAACAGCCATCGGACCGGATTTGTCATAAAATTGAGATTCTTTCGTTTTTTTGCTCCGCTTTAGGCTATCTTTGTTTAGGTAGCTTAAAGACTCTTTTCTTTAGCAAGACCAACAGTCTTACTTAATGAGGGTAGCTTGGCGGTTAACCAAGAAAAGCATGGGATTTTTACTTGCACTTGGAATGCAAAAGCATTCTTTTCAATCTTGTACCTTAGTACACTTAACACCAACTTAATCTCGATTCTCTGAAGCAGCAAACTCTCAATTCAATTTAACTTCCTCCCTCATGGTCCCTTTTCAGTTCATTTTCGGAA